>FIZU01018881.1:0-10568 GCA_900064475.1 Pseudococcus longispinus | reverse complement strand
TCGGGGAAATTTGGGGGGTGAGTAGGGGGCATAAAAACTGTGATAAAAATAAAAATAAAAAATGTGTGTTATTTATTGGTACAATACCCGTCTTTTCCCACCTATTGCGTTTTCAAATTCGAAACTTTGGTTTATCGGCCCACCCTAGTAATTATGTCCTCTTAACCCTTGAGAAATTAAACATTTGATTTGCAATACCTACCTTATTCTGCGGAATCGATAGCCTAATCACTCAATCATATACTTTTATTGGCGAAGATATGAAATACAGAGAACATCTCGATTTAATCTTTATAATACGCGTAAATACTATTGAAATCGTCGCAAACTTGATGAATATTTTTAAACACTTCAGCTTCCTTAGTTCCAGGCTTATTACTCGATAATTCAGTCACCTCTTGTAGCACAGTTTGACAATTATTATAAATCGTAGTGAAC
The DNA here is from genome assembly GCA_900064475.1 of Pseudococcus longispinus. NCBI lineage: Eukaryota > Metazoa > Arthropoda > Insecta > Hemiptera > Pseudococcidae > Pseudococcus > Pseudococcus longispinus. The sequence continues at coordinate 10,130 of FIZU01018881.1, read as the reverse complement.
TTTTGAATCATTTCGCCATCCATTTCCGAATCCGACGAATCGGCAGAAGGGCTGGGAAGTGGATTTTGAACGTCCCCAAGAGCCTGTCGTAAAAATAATAGATCATGAACATACCTACAGGTATTTTTTCACAGAATGACCAACGCACGAAATGATATAAATTTACCTGTTGACTGATCAAAAACACCACAACAATTAGTTTCAACATATTAAAAAGATGCTTGTTTTCGATACCAACTCTTATAACCAAAATTAAAAGATCAACTAGCAAGTTATCTAACGGTTTATTTGTTTAAAACCATTATTTTCATAGATGGTTATAGAATAAACTTCCTTCGTTTGTGTGTAACAGTGAATTTATTTTAAATTTTCTATTAATGACGTTTTGCTTTTGTTCCAAAAACATTTATTGACGACGTAGGTAATAGTTCTTCTTTTATTATTATCGAATAATTATCATTTGAATGTAATGAAAGATCATTATTGAAACCTAAATTTTAATTTTAATTGCGTTTACGAACGATGGAATGGAATTTTCATGGTATGAAATGTGTTTTATTTTCAGGGTATGGTACATCCTTCATGGTACATGCAATATCTGGCATTGATATCTATTGGGCTGCTCTACCTTCTACTATATTGTCATATTGGCGAAACAATAAAGGACTGCGTGAGTATTTCATGACAAATATGGTTACTTCATAAGTGTTTAGCAATTTACGATGTGCTGAAATAGTACTCGATGGTAGTTTCAAAATAGCTACTGTGTAATTTGATGTTACCATCGAGTTAGATAAACAACTGCCAAATGTATCGAGAAAGTTGCAGAAACGTATACGAACGATTCGTGCCCTCTTCTAGGTGAAATTTATTTTCTATCAAAATAGTACTCGAATCTTTCGGAATGATATATTATGCATTTGAGTTTTTCTCGAAGAACGTATCTGACAGACTTTTATTACAGAACGATCATATCAAGGAGGCATTGTACGACACTGATTGGTACAATTTAAAGAGAGATTATCGCAAAACATTGGTACTTTTTATATGCAACATTGAAAATGGTCGAAAGTTGAAAACATGCAAATCTTACATCGCATCTTACGAGCTATTCACCGGCATTTTAAAAGCGTGTTACACCTACATGAATTTATTGCTACAGTCGTTCTCACGATAAATTGAAAAACTTATCGAAGTATTATTTAATTAATAACTGTATAATAAATACAAAGCGTATAAATGAAGTATAAATATGTACAAATATGAATCTAGCAAGGTATAAAATTTTAACACGTATTCACATCCGGATGACTGGTTTAATTCAATGTTTCACCTTTCGTTACCTGTAACCGTGAAAAATGAATGAATGAAGATGTCGTTCGTGATTTTAAATAATTTTTAGAAAACACTTACCCATGCTTCTAAATATTCGATTTTCCTTTCTAATATGGTCAGTTTTTCATTAAGCGCTGCTATTCGTGATCTGCATGACATATCTAGAATAAAACATTGAAACTAGAAATTATTTTCGTGCGTGATAAGAATTTCGCGAATCTTGCGATTTAGTAGTAGTTTCGTTATTTTTCGATGCTATTTCTTCGTCAATTAGTAATTCGAAATTACCCAGGGTTTCTGTAGGGGGGCATTTATTCCAACGGATATCAGGGATACCGTCTGGGGGTAAAACAGTCGATATTATGTTATCGATTAATTTATATTTAAGTATACGATCATTGACGGTAGTTGAGGTTAACGACGGAGAAGCGTTTACTTCAATTAGCCAAGGTTTGAGTTGATTATCGATGATGATATCGTAACCGTAGCATTCGAAGCAGTGTCTATCGTTTGCCATAATATAAGATACCGATTTCAACGAGTGAACGATTAACCATTTTATATCTTTGAATAAATTTTCGGTGACTGTTTTACCGTGCGTACATTCCAAGTATAATTTCAAATTCTGAATGTTCAGTTTGCCACCGTGCATGCTGTTGTATTCGACTCCGTGTTTCTGCACCGAGACGTTTGTCAAATGAGCGTACATGTTGTCCAACTCTTGCACGTTGGCTTCGTATTTTACGGTACAAAAACGACAAAAGCCCAATTTGAACAGATATGCTTTCAGAGGACGGAATGAAGTTACTAGAATGTACAACCTTAGGTCGAATTTTTTACCACCGATTAATAAAGGGTTATCGATATATCGAGATATAACATACGATTCCTTTACGACAGACGGATTAAAAGGTGTTTTACTCTCACGAGACCATCGTTTCAATTTAGATAATTTATTTATCAAGAATATACCAGCTCCTTGAGATTTACCGCAAGGTTTCATGATCCAAGTACTGTGAGGATTTTTACGATACTCTTCGACAAACATACTGTAATCCGAAGGAAGTACGAAAGTAACTGGCATGAAATCGAGGTACAAATATCTACCGGGACATTCGCGTTCAGCTAATGGGTTCCCTTCGCGTTCCAATTCTTTTCGATATCGTTTTATATTCTTGACTAAGAGATCTTTACGCGTGAGTTCGTAGTGATTGGGGAAATGGTTGATGATTTGATTATCGTTCATACGGTACCCGCTATCGATACTGAAAAGGTTACGGCAAGTTTGAATCCCTGCCCAGTAGAAATTCCAGTCATCTTCCGGACCAACGTGTAACCAGCCTCGTTTCTCGAAATTTGTCACTAATACCGATTTATCTAAATCTGTACAAAAAGTAACTGGCATTTTTAATTACCGAACGAGTTTAAGAAATCGGTCATTTTCTTAATGCTTCCGGTTATCACTTCGATGTATTCGCGATTAGCCCAGTCTTGTTGGATTTGTTTTTGGATTGCTTCTCTATGTACTGTTGCCATGGCGTAAAGTAAATAAATTCAGGATCGTGATGAACGAATTTGTAATCTGGAAATTTTGAATCGACGATTGGTGAAATTTTAATATCGGTAAAAATATCGTGTAATATCAAAATAGAAAACGAAGTCAATATAAGTGTTTACCTCTGTTTTGTTGTAGATTGAATTTGAAGAAAATGCATTCAATTGCGAAGAATAATGAAAACGGAAGAATTAGAGAGACGATTTTCGTCACCTTTCCACTAATAGAAGTTATGATACGCGATTAATCGATTTTACTACGTTGAAAATTATATTTTATAGTGGAAAAAACGCTCAGATTGGAATTTTTAATGATAAATTTCCGGAAAAAAGTAGTGAAGTGATAAAGAAAAAAAAATAATCAATTATTTCGGTCTCCACAGATGAAAAAAATAGTTTACCATTTTACCAAGTTGAATTTTAAAAAAGTTTCCTATTTTCAATTAACCAATGAAAACGATTTCTTGCATAAATAGGTATGAATCCACCAATGAAAAAATTGGAAATAAGCTACTCACAAAGTTGGTCATTTGGTTTATTGTCGTAATTTCGGTCATTTCAACAAAAATTTCAAGGTTGCGCTCTGTAGGTATTCGTCTGTGTTATGTGTGTTTGTCAATTTGTCGGTTCACCGTTCACATGTGCTTGGCGCTCGCCGCTCGTCTCGACTCTCGTATTCTTTGTTAGTTTTTTTAATTATGTTAATTAATTAAATCTAATGTTTAAATTGTTATTGCGAACATCTGTGTAAGTCGTTATTTCCATAATGGACGACTTGGACGATATTTTTGACGTGTTTGAGGAGAACGAAAGTACCGATACAGTCGGCTTGTATTTGAACGCCACCGAAGCTAAACCGGAAGAAGAATCAAAGTAAGATATCCGTCATTCTCAATTTATCTGTTTATTTACTGTAAATTAGATCTCACGAAGAAAATTGGCATATTTTCAGTAAACGTAGCGTAGATGATGACGCCGATGAAGGTAGTGCGTCTAAGAAAACGAAAACCGAACCGTTGGAAGATGTCAAAACCAAGTAACAATCTGTTGATTCCGATATGCTTCAAGTTGGTATATCGTTCCTAATTAAACAAATATTTCACGTGTTTTAGATCTTCCAAGGACAAAAAATCCTCCGAACCAACTTGGAAGTGTGAAATGAAACATTATTTAAAGTACGTCATTTTGAATAAAGCAACGGCAGTTTAGCGGGTGGCATAAAACTACTACCGTGCTCCGGGGTTGCTGAAATGTAAACAAATGTGTTATCACTTTTCAATAATTGAAGAAATTAGTATTATTAATTGAAATAATCACAATCACTTCAAAATTTGAATTCAAATGATGATAAAAAATTGAATTTGCCGCTAAACGAAATAATAAAGTAGTAAAAAACATTTCAGCAACCCCGCAGCACAGCACTACTTCTATGCAACCCACTGAACTGCTGTTGCTCTATTCTGCAGTGTTTTAGTTTATCGATGACGCATATTTTACGGTGTTTATTTTTACAGTGAATTTAAAAAAGCGGACAAAAGTCGCGTATTTACTGTGGAAACGCTCGAAGCTTGTGTACACGAAGTGGCAGTTCCGCCCGAAGTGGAATACGTGCCGTTAGAGAAATCAACTCGTAATCCAGCAAAAGAATATCCTTTCACTTTGGATCCGTTTCAAAAGGAAGCCATCTTATGCATCGATAATAACCAATCGGTATTAATTTCGGCACACACTTCTGCCGGTAAAACAGTAGCTGCGGAGTGAGTGGTATTTCAACAGATATAAATGTTTTATTTTGGTAATGTACTAATTCGTTTACGATTACAGATACAGCATAGCAATGGCTTTGCGAGATAATCAAAGAGTAATCTACACGACGCCGATTAAAGCCCTTAGTAATCAGAAATATCGCGAGTTCAGCGACGAATTCAAAGATGTCGGTTTAGTTACCGGTGATGTGACTATCAACTACGAAGCGAGCTGTTTAATTATGACTACGGAAGTTCGTATCTTATCGTAGTTTTTGTTATCAACATCCGTATTTAACAAATAACATCTGTTTATTTGTGTGTTCGATTTAGATTCTACGTAACATGTTGTACAGAGGCTCCCAAATTATGCGTGAAGTTAAATGGGTTATTTTCGATGAAATCCATTATATGCGAGACAAAGAACGAGGAGTAGTGTGGGAAGAAACCTTGATACTGCTGCCTGATAATGTTAGATTTGTCTTTTTGTCCGCTACTATTCCCAATGCCCGTCAGTTCGCCGAGTGGGTAGCTTACATTCATAATCAACCTTGCCACGTCGTGTATACTGAATATCGTCCTGTGCCTTTGCAACATTATCTGTTTCCTGCCGGTGGACAAGGAATTCATTTGATCGTCGATGAACATGTAAGAATTCGTATTTTATTTATTTACTCATTCTCATTTCGTGGTAAAACATTGAATTTATTTTCGATTCGTTTGCAGGGTAATTTTAGAGAAGATAATTTCAATTTGGCGATGGCCATTCTTTCCGATTCGAATCCAGTCAAAGAAGAAAATCGCAATAAATGGAAACAGAAAATGCAAGCTGCCGGTGTGAATTGTTTCAATATCGTGAAAATGTTGATGGAACGACACATGGCACCAATTATCGCTTTCTCGTTTAGTAAAAAAGAATGCGAAGTGTATGCTATACAAATGGCTAAACTAGATTTCAGTACTAGTAAGAATTTTTCTTTGTTTCGTGATTTTTATTCGTCTGAATTTTAAATCTGAACCTATTTTACGCTTGCAGAAGAAGAAAAAAAATTAATCGAAGAAATTTTAACCAACGCGTTAGACGTGTTATCCGAGGATGATCGTAAACTACCACAAGTTGAAAGTATCAAGCCCCTTTTACTTCGAGGTATAGGAGTACATCACGGTGGTTTGCTGCCAATTTTAAAAGAAACCGTTGAAATCCTCTTCGCCGAAAATTTGTTGAAAATTTTATTCGCCACCGAAACCTTCGCTATGGGATTAAACATGCCTGCTCGTACTGTGCTGTTCACAAGCTGTCGTAAATTCGACGGGAAGCAAAATAGATTCGTAAGTTTATCGATTTTGAAATTTAAACTTTGTAATCGTTATTCGAAGAATTTTGATCGAGTATTTTTCTTTCAGGTTACATCCGGCGAATACATTCAAATGTCTGGTCGAGCCGGTAGGCGTGGTTTGGACGAAAAAGGTATAGTTTTATTAATGATCGACGAAAAAGTCAGTCCGGATGTTGCCAAATGTATCGTGCAAGGTCAAGCCGATCCGTTGAATTCGGCTTTCCATTTAACCTACAATATGATTTTGAATTTGATGCGGGTCGAAGACATTAATCCGGAGTATATGTTAGAAAGGAGCTTCGCTCAGTTTCAGAATCAAGCTGCCATTCCTAATGTTTGTTCTAGTGAGTGCATTTTCCGTAGAAATATTATCAACCTTTTTCGGTTTTGTATTAACGTATTTTTATCGTGTTTTTTTTTTTTTTAGAATTACAAAAATTACAAACTCAATACGACAGTTTGAAAATCGATAAAGAAGACAAAGTCGCTTTATATTACACACTCAAGAAACAAGTCGGCGTTGTTAGAGAAAAAATGCGCGAATTCGTCATAATGCCTATTTACCTGATACCATTTTTACAAGTCGGCAGAATGGTCAAGGTAAATATGATTTGTATGAATCGTTACTGGAAATATGAACCGAGTTTATAGGCATTGTTTCGTTACAGATTAAAGACGACCAAAGAGAGTACGATTGGGGTATTATATTGAATTTCAAGAAACACGATTCTCGTAACCGAAATCCTTCTAATCCGGACGCAGTCACTATAACCGTCGACGTCATGGTACCGATGTGCAAAAGCGAACATTCTCAAGCTCACGAAATGGAGGTCATTTCCATCAGACATAATCAAATAGTCGACATCGGAGCTGTCAGGCTGACCTGTCCGAAAGATCTCAGGTCATCGGATAATCAGAAAGCAGTTTCTAAATCGCTGCAGGTAGGATTTGCACATTTACCCGCGGCTGCATGATTTCGTTATTTTTGGGGTCGTTTTTGTTTGATTTAATTGAAACTGACATCGTGTCTTCGGTGCTTCGCATGAAATGCAATATGATTCGACTGACGTAGAAGTGGATATGAAGAATTTTGAAACTGAAATGAAATGATTGATGTGTACATTACTTCTATTGATGTAAACAATGAAGTTGACAATTTGGGGTGCATTCTTATTGCCAAAGGGCACAGAAAAGGAGTACCCTACATAATATATAAACAATATTATTTATACTAAAAAAAAACTGATAACTGATGAATGATAATACATTATGCTAATATGTTTCCAAACACAAACAATTGAAGCACTGAAATCAGTTGCTCTGCCATCGTATCACTCCTATCATCGTTGTTGTCTCCATTTTCCGATGTTGAGGATGGCGTAAGATTTCTTGCTTGTGATGCTTCAATATATCGTATATGTTGTTAGGTGAGCTCAGGCTCTTTGTTTTTTATCGCGTCTTAATCTATCTACGTCTATCCATATTTCACTGATGAATTGCAGAACTGATGTCAAAGTGGTTGTCGTGGAAATTACGTGTATTTCTAATACCTTTGAGTTGATAACCCGAAGCCTATTTAATTAAAAATTCGATTCAAATATCTTTTCGTCGCTACTGAAACCGATGATAGCATTTTTTGCTGCAATTATCGCAGCTTTAGCAGCGGGAAATTAATCTTTTTATGTTGATTTTCGTGTGCAAAATTGAATTTTCTTCGTATGGCCGATCATTCGATGATGAGCATCAAGCATTATTTGAACTTTTTGTTTTACTTGATCGAAGTATCTGTTATCTTTTTTTGCAATGAAAAATTCTCCAGTGATACCTCGATTGGCGGGAAGTTTCACGAGTATTTCTCTGTACTCTGCTGAAACTGAAAGTGAATTGCTCGAGTGAATTATACACCTAGACCAATATTCCGAGCATCCCTTTCCAGCTACTCTCGCTACATTCAACACTCCATAATTTAAATTTTTCTTCAAAAAGTATTTCGTAATTATCGAGTCATCTCAACAACATGCCCATCTTGTGTACGAACAGGAGACCAAAAAACGATTCGCCGAGATCCCTTTGTTAGATCCGATCAACGACATGAATATCCAAGTGAACGGCCTAAAAGTGGCTATACAGAATTTACAAGCGTTACAGACTAAACTAGAATCTATGCCGATTCACCAATCATCCGATATAGACGAGCTTTGTAAACAGTACGACGAAAAGTTCAAGGTAATGGATGAGTTGGCGAAGTTTCGATGGTAATTTGAAGTGAGAAAAGTCGAGTGTTATGATCGATTTTCATTCTAGATATCCGAAGAAATCGAGAATACCATTGCTGAATTTAAAAAACTCAATAAGGTCGATCAGCTCGTTGAATTGAAACGTCATAAAAAAGTATTGAAGAAGTTGAACTACTGTTCGGCTGCGGAGGTCGTAGAAACCAAGGGTAAAATCGCTTGCGAATTGAGCAGGTATGATTGTCGGGTTTTCGTTTATTTGAGCTTTCATTCGTTTCTGCTGAGCGTGTGATTGGGGTGTGACGTAGCGGATTTCCATTCTTTTTCTTTTATTCACCTATAGTCTCATGTCATCGTTTATTTTATTGTTTTGAGCTACGTTAGAGCGAAAGTCAATTTTATTTTGGAAATTTGTCAAATATTCAACGATGATTCTAATTATAAGGCTCGAATCATGACGCTAAGTATGATTTTTCAGACGTGTCTTTAAATTCCAAGTAGAATAAACCCAAATCGTTGAAACAATGTGTCTATAAAGTGCTCCATTTCATAAAGTGGTGCTGAAAATCGAAAAAGTGCTGAATTTGTAGGGAGTCTACCGGGCACAAAAAACACAAAATTTTGATAAAATTGATTAAATTTCCAAGTTTGTTTTTCGATACAATTCCTTAAATTGAAATTATTTAAGTGATTAAATGATTTTTTTTGCAGAAATTAATCTTTCAATGAAAATAACAGCTATTTTCCAAAATTGTACTCACATGAAATCAATTTTTTCTCGCCAAACATGTCTCCTTCTGACTTTTACGCCAGAAATGTTGGAAGAAATAATGAAATTTCAGTTTTTTAATGTTTTTTTTTTCTGAAAAAATTTTAGTTACATATTTTGACAAAATAAAGAAAATCTTTCGAAACTGACTTGAAATTACTTCAGGGTTTTTAAAATCACAAAATGACAAAATACCAGTTTTCTCCTTCCCTTCTGATTGCTGTAGGACGCTGATTTTTGGGTATGTTTGTGCATCTTTCGATTGTCTTGAGACCAATTTTATTTTGAACGTTTTTTTTTGGTTTTTTGCTTCTGCCTTTCTGTTTTTTTAAATGCTAAAAATGATCCAAAAAGTACACAAAATGAACAATGGAAAGGGGGATATCTAATACCTACGAAAAAATGTTTAAATGGCATGAATTAAAAAAAAAAAAAATAAGCACGAAAAAATCACGAATTTTCATTTTTGCGATTTCATGGACACCTTGATTTGTCTGAAAAGTCCTGCATTTTTTGTTAAAAAATCATTTCTTTTTCAATTTATCGTTTTGAAGTGATTTCAGCTTTTGAATGCTATTTCCTGGAAAATTTTTCACCTTCGCCTTGCTCGGGCTCAATAAATTACCTATTTTAACAATTTGTTAAAGGTTTTTAATAATTTAATATAAAATCACTTTTTTTTTCGTCGTTTTGTGTACTGACTTCTTCGTTCATAATTGAAGCATTTCTGTATAAATAATTTATTCTCGGGGGGAGGGGAGCTCGTAAACTTGAGAAACATCCTATTTAGGGTGTTAAAAATTTTTGAAAAATTGCTAAATTCTGATTTGGAAATTTTGTTAGACACCTTGTGAAAGCATATCTTTCGAAAATTTCATTTATTTGGATTGGAGCATTCTTATTTTAGCAAATTTTAATATCTTGAGCCTATTTCGGTTTTGCTATTTCTTTACAATATGAGAAATTGAGAATTTTCCATTTTGAAAATGTTTTACCCTTAAAGTGTTCCCTGGGGTCCGTACGGACCCCACGCGATTTATTTTTCCTGTAAAATTCCAATAAGTGGTAACACTGAGCTGTGATATCGCGACTTTGTTTGGGGTTAGTGGTAGTAAAAAAAGAACATACCGATCATTGTTCCTCTCTCTCGTTTTGC
>FIZU01018879.1:0-16774 GCA_900064475.1 Pseudococcus longispinus | reverse complement strand
ATTTCCACCTGTATTCCTCCCGCTTTCGTCCCGCTGCTTTCTCATACCCACACCACTAACACCACCTTCTGAAACATCAAACTCGCGCATGCGGAGGTGCATTCCCGAAAAACTCTGTCAGAATTCTGTTCCACAAGATTTCAAGTATTCTACGAGCGGTCTATATAAAGAGTATATGGTCGATGCAGAAGTCCAGAACTGTTCGATGGTTACTTTTTTTGAAAAATTTGAAAAAAAAATTGAGAAAGTGGATGGTCCAGGGGTCTAGGCCTCTAGGGTGATAGGGTGGAACCGACGATTGCAAATTTGCCCTCGGTTTTGAAATTGGAACAATATTCGGGTGTTATTACTATTAGTGGTTAAAATTTCGACCAATCAGAATGCTAGCTACCTCAAAGTCGCGGTCACGTGAGTATTTTGGAACTGTTTATAATATTTCAGCTTTCAGAAGACCTAGGAAGTCAGATAAAGGGTCAAAAAGACTAAATCGGGGTCGTAGATTTCAAATTTGACATTTGTTTCAAGCAGTGTTGCCAACTTTGTGAGATAAAAATTTTTATCTCGCAAAGTTGGCAATCTTGTAATTTTTAAATGATAAATTTGGATTGTACGGCCTCGATATAGCCTATTTTGATCCTTTACTCGACTTCATAGGTCTTCTGGAAGCTGCAATATTGAAAAAAGTTCCAAAATAGTCACATGACCGAGACTTCGTGATAGCTAGTATTCTGATTGGTCGAACCTTTGATCGCTAATATCTCCGCGAATAGTGTTCCGATTTCAAAACCGAGAGTAGATTTGCAATCGAAGGGTTCCACTCTATCGCCCTGAACCCCTGAACCGCCGATTTTCGTAAATTTTTTTCAGATTTTCAAAAAAAGCGACCGTCGAGCAGATTTGATACATTTTTTGAATATTTTTATTTTATCGTCCGATCGAGCTGAAATTTGGTTTATTAGCTAATTTGAGGTCGTTGATCACGAATCTGGCGTTTGTTTTGCTGAATCGAGCTTGGTTGCCGAGATTTGAGCATTTTTCGATTCGAAGATTCGATTTTTGCAAGAAGGAACGACAAGCGGCGTAAATTAATGTCAATAAAACCGTCCCTGGTTGTATCCAAATCATCTGGCTTATGGCAAACGATTCTCAGAACATCCTGTGAGATTGATCTAATAACAATAAACTTCTAATCAAATCTTTTAACTTGTAATCGACTGCTCTTTTCCTCTACTCGGCAAGAAAAATATCACTTCGACTGAATTATCATCATCAACTCGACAAAAACAACACACTTGTAACAAAGCTTTCCTTTTTTATTAAATTAAAACGTAATTTTCAACAATTAAAATAATAATAATGCAATAACATAAATAATATTTCTATAAAAATCCTATTAATGTACTAAATAACATCGATTATACCTTTGTACAAAATTAATACGACGTCTAGAATACAAAGCTTGTTACGATATACGTAAAAATCTGCTCCATATGATTTCAAATTTAATTTCGACTACAAAATTAACAACGAATCGCGGACTTTATGATTTAAACCACTTTAGAGAAGAACACGAAATGAAAAAACGAAAAAAATTGCCACTAATGAATCGGCCAACGCTTCCAACATTCTCGAGATCTACATTCTCCTTGCTTTGGAATGTTACTTTTCGAGCCGACCGATTCTTAAATTTGCAAATTCCACCCTCTGTAGGGAGGGAGGGGGACAAGAATAACAAAAATGCGTATCGAAGCAAGGATATCGATTAAAATGCAAAATAAAACTGGGAAGGGAAAAGAGGAAATATAAACTAAAATAATTAATACTCTTTTGTAAAAACAGAAATACCCCGACTCCTAAACAAAAGAAAAGCGTTTTTAATACTGATACCACCTCTAGGGGCTTTCAAGCTTCTCCAAAAATTAAACAATTAATCAAAATTGGGGGGGGGGGAGCCTATTTCAATAACACGGTTCACGCTTATTCGAAGATTATATCTTCGTCGCCTCTTTTCACTTGGTAGAATTTTGTTGTGGGCACATTAATTGGTAACATTTCGATTAAAAATTTAGGCACTTCGTAAATAAACACGAAAAATAAAAAGCTTTCGGAGAAGCAATTTTGGAAAATTTTATCAAATTGTCGTCCCATTTTCGCCAACATTTTCTATTTCAACCTCAATCTCCGAACTTCTTATCGGTCATTTCACACTTTCTCGCACTCGGGAGATTCAAAAATAAATGAACACCTTTTCTCTTCAACATCTTTCGAATCGTAAAATGAGTAGTAATACAGAGTAAAATAATAATAATATACGACACGACGTAAAAATAAAAGTCTTTCGCACGCTAACGGAAAAAAATAATAAATAAATTAAAAAAAAATTAGTTCGTGGTTATTTTTAAATACACATTATACGTAGTATATGTAACTGAGATTACTAAAGAGAGAAAAAAAATAAATCGCGATGACTGGACGCGTATTCGCGTATTTTTTTCTTCTTTTTATCAAATACTTCGGACTGAGTGGTTTACAAAGGGCTTTTGGAAGGGATCCAAATCGTTGGGCCGGATTGATTTTTAATTACCTCTTTGACAGCGTTGTAAATTTCTTCGGGCGTGTCGCCTTGTACGATTGCTAAATGAGGTGAAATAAAATAATACAGATTTCAATTCGAGGCATTTGTACGTATGAGAATATCAAAGACCGAAGAACATTTTTAATTACCTGTGAAATATTCTGCGAATTCTGATTCCATTTTCATGGCACGATCGTATAATTTCTTAGCTTGTTCTTCAGGCATTCTTTTATTCATTTCCCTGAAATAATAAGCAGAGTTATAAATCTCATCTTCAGTTATCACCCTCATGAAATTTTCTCATATTATGAAACCTCATCCCTTTTCAGGGCATATTTAAAGAAATTTTCCTTCCTCTGCACAAATAATTTCAGTTAAAAATGCCTAAAATTGCACCCAACTTTTTTACCAATTTGAATGTTGTAAAAATACTTAGTTCTGATCATTAAAAAAATATGAAATTGAAAAAGTCCAGCAAGATAAGTAGAACAACCCCCCCCCTGACGAATTTTTTCCTAAACCTCACTGGTGATGTATTTTGATGTGAAAAAATTTCCATTTTTACAGATTTTTTCTTTGAACATTTCTGATTATTTTAAAGTTTGTTATGACATTTGAAGCACTTTTATAACATTTTCCAACAATTTTTAGGAAAACTTTTGCATATTTTATAAGATTTTCGAAACTTTCATGATTTTTTTGACCTTTTTAACGAAGTTTTTCCGATTTTTATGATGATTATGGAAATTTTTGACAATTTCAACGACTTTTTTTACTTCAAGCTTGCTACATTTTTTAAAAGGGCTAGACAGTGTAGTAGCTAACCTTAAATTAACACAAGAAATCACAAAATTTTCAATTTGTCCAGTACTTACATAATGGACTCGACTGATTTTGGTTTCACAAATATGGCAATTGGATAAAGCTGAGCCACTTGTAACCTCTTAATGGCATTACCACTTACATCTAATATACAATGTTTACCCTGCAACAATGAAATAAATCAATTAAATATTCATAGCTATCGACACTCCTTCATTTCGTATTGTTTCAATCTTCAAATACCTGTTCAGCGACTTCTCGCACCGATGCAACCGAAGTACCGTATAGATTCTCGTTATATTGGCCTGCTTCGATGAATAAATGATTATGTATATCTGTCTCCATAATTTCACGTGATGAAACAAAATGATAGTCTTTGCCATCTACCTCGTTTTCTCTTCTCGGTCTCGTCGTATCTGTAACAAAATGCCAAAAAAATCAGCCAACCTGATTTTTTCTCTTTTCTTATCTTTTTCATTCGATATTACTTACGTGGAACACAAGAAGCGAATTGTTGAGGAAATTCGGAAATTAGATCATCGTTAATTCTATCTTTTAATGGTCCTAAAATAATAACTGGTCTAGTATATTCTATTTGCACCTGAGTAACTGGCTCGTACGACAGAATACCTTCCTCTGAAATACAAAAAATTACCATAAATTTCAATACTCGGCGAGAAAATTACCCTTAAATTAAAATCTATACATAGCTAGATAAGTGGTAATTGTATAAAAAGAAGAAAAAAATCATGTTTCAAGACACAAACATTAAAGGTTAAAAAAAACGAAACGATTACACAGGTGAAAGACATTAATAATCGGGTGATTAATTAACACGTCTAAATCACAATATACATTTTTTGCTGCTATTACATAATTCTATTTGCGACGACGTTTGCAAGCGTTTGGCTCTAAAAAAAGGTACGGACACTAAAATGATTGCTAAAAAATACCTATAAGAATTGGACGAGACTACTAACTACAACAATGTTGATTACGATACGAATACGACGAAGTGTTTATACTAAGATACTAATACATTTATTCTATTTAATTATTATACACTAAACTACTTAAATTTCTTTTAATATAAAATGAAAAACTTGTTAATAAGCACAGATGTATTGTGTGGTTGCGAACATTCAAGCTTCGATGATTTATTTAATAGAATATTTGGTCGCGTCTTTCTCATTCTTTCCTTTTTTTCTTTTTCCCTCAAACCGAATTTAAACCAGAGTGATGACAACAAACAAGGTATCTACGTTAAAAGCTCGATGTATAGGTTTCATTACGTGTTTTTAAATTATAGTTGCTGTGTTTTTTTTCTTTTTTTTTACGAAGCAATGCACGTTTATGTGCATATACCGTAGACATTATTTACACAATTACCAACGCACGTACTCGCAGCCATAAGTGTATTGCCACCAACTCAAGGGCATGATGTGAAAAATCGCTAATGTGCTGTTCACCTTTACAAATACCAACAATTAAGATAGAAATGAGACCATCATCGAGGTATTTTCTTCGTCAAGGCGAAGTAGTGTCCATATCGTTAATGAAAAATGAAACAAGGGGAGGGGTAAGCGGGCAGAGAGAGGTCGAAACGAAATTATGTCGTTTTTTCATTGGAAACGTTTGAAAAAGGTTATTTTAAAATACACGTGCTACTCAAGAGCGAAAGAATAACATCATGAACAAAGGAAAAAAATTGAATAATTCAAATCTCAGGTCTTAAAATTTTTCTATAAGAGATTTTTAAAATTCAGAAAGCAGCGTGAGCGATTTTAAAATATATTCAATAGCAAAATATAAAAATTCGAGTCAGATTTCAATTTGAGCAACTTTCGAGAGAATTTTAAATAATTATTTGAAATATTCTTAATGAATTTTCATCAATTTCATAGTGAAATATGAATGCCCAAAGACTAAAAAGTTTGAATTTTTCCTTCGAAAATGCTTTGCTAATTCATTTCGTATCATGAAAAATAATCAATACTTCAGCTTGGTGCTAGGTTTACAATTTTAGAAATTGAGAGGGTATTTTTAGTACAACTTACGGCCTTGAAATTTAGACGAGTGATTTCGAATCTTCTTTTACGAGACCAATTTCACTTCAAATAATACTAAAAGGCTCCCCTTTTCCTTACCAAAAAATTTGAGAAGTTGAGAAAAGAATAAATGTGATTTCATCGCAATTTTTTTCTAAATTCAATTTTTTTAAAAATGAAAAATTTTATCAGTTATTGAAAAAATGTTCTTGTTTGTTCTCTTCGTATGCTTCTATGGTAGAAATGATCGAAAAATTATAAAATTGTCAGAAATGTAAAAACTCTTGAAATTTTAGTAAAATTTAATTAAAACACCATAAAAATTGTCAAAAAAATTACGAAAATTTGTTCAAATTGTAATTTTTAAAAATTGTAAGCAATTTTTGTCGTAAGTATATTGAATTAATTTTACGATATTTTTGTAATTTTCTTTTTTATGACCAAATTTTCCTCTGGTTTAAGAGAATCTCTGCAATTTTCCAAGTCTAAAAACTCATCCAGGGTAACAAAATTTTGTGAAGAAAACATTTTTCGGACCCCACCCCTCCTCTCCTCTTCTATCCCCTCCCAAACGAAAGAAATTCCAATGTTAAAAAATTTCATCCCAAAATTTCCCTCCAGCCCCCTAATTCTCCCAGTGACGAAAAAATACGATTTTTTTTGAAATCCTTAAAAATGTGTAGCAAAACCAAAGGCCTATTTTTGTAAATTTTTTCAGACTTGTCACATCTCCAGATTCAAAGAAATAGGAGACAAATCTCTTCTTTTTTCGAGTGGAGGTAGATCACTCCTAAATATTGAAAAATACCTCCTTTTTTAAAAACAAGTGCAACCCGGAGACAAAAAGTCAAGAGGGCGGCGCGGCTCTGAATTCAATATGAACAAAAAACTCATCTTCAAATCAATTTCAACTTCCTTAAAGAAAAAATAAAAAAATAAGGAGTCTTGGAAAAATTTCCAACTATATCGTTTCTCGTAAAAAATTTCAGGGTAAATTTCACTATTTCTATTCATTTTCTGATTCTTGACCATTTTTTGGATCAAATTCCTTTTTCAAATTTTTTCGAACGCGAACATCAAAATATTGAAATTGAGGGAAGAAAAAATTTTTCAATCTTACTTTTTGATCACCTTTTTTTTCCTGAACATCTTTACTCGTATTTAATTCTTGAATATTGAACATTATTTTGAAATAAATTACTCTTTCGAGTTTTTGAGGGTGACTCATAGTTCAGAGAAAAAATTAAAAAAGTTACTCGATAAAATACATTTTTGAGAGAATACTTGGATCCAAAAAAACAATTTCAAGTTTTCCTTTTTAAATTTCCTTTTCGTGCATTTACGGAAAAAAATTCTTCTTAAAAGATTCGTATGAATATTGAATAGAATCATGCTTTTTCTATACATCATCGTTCGTAAGTTTCAATTTTTGTCTTTTAATATACGTATCTTCCCAAAAAAAATGTGTTTTCTGTGGAAATGAGGATGAGAGGGGAGTAGCAGATTTTTCAGTGGATTTTTTTTCCCAGGGATAGGTATTTTACAATATTTCCAATTTTTTGTTTTTTTTTTTTTAATCTGAGGATAAGGCCATTTCATCGTTCTTACCCCGATAACACCCTTCTTCTGATCTTTCATTTTCTTGCAATTTGACAACATTATTTACAAACAAAAGACTTCCTCTCCCAAAACAAAAATCTTTCGAATGAAAAAGATAACGCAATAAAATCTACACCAACGTATCTACCTATTAACTAAATGAGGAGGATTTCGGATAACTAAATGATGACGAAAAACGACAAAAGCTGCTGGCTAATTTCTAATCAATTAGGGATTTTAAACTATACTTCGACTACCTATTCATTACACAAGCTCTACCTATTTTTTAATAAATATTTTATACAGAAGCATGCCCTCGCAGAAAGAGGCACCACGTGCTACATAATTCAGCGAATAATATACATTGGTATTTTGATTTATACGTGTACAGTATTACTATATTACGTAATGCTGAGATTTATGTCCTCGTCGCGCTTTCGTTGTAATAACCTACCCTCTTTCCCCGCCCCAATCACTCTACGTGTTATCTTCACCCGGTAAGTATAATAGAGGCAAAATTTACACGCGTTTATGAAATTTTCATGTCACACGAGACTCGTCCTACATACTATATCATCTTTCTATTCAAACATTTTCTCTTTCCACCGCCACACCTGTCTTGCTCTTGGTTATTATCAAAAACTCTACATAAATCCAGTGTGCTCGGAAGGAAAAAAAATACACGCAACGATAATCAAAACACGCAATGAACTTATACGCAAACAAAAGCCAATCAAAAATAGAAAAAAATGAAAAAAAATTGTGTTAAAATAATCACAGCAACCACAAACAATATCTCGGGTAAAAATTGCTTACCAACAAGTAGTTCAATTATACTGATACGGCTTACTCTAATACCTTCGGATGTTGCATCGTCTTGAGCGTAACATAACATGAAAGCTGTAACAATAAACCAAACGAATCATCGTTAGATATCACGAATAAAATCCGAAAATAGAATTAAAAACGGTTTATGTACTTACGTTCTTGATCAGAACCGTCGTCTAATTTATCGTCTTTACTCTTCATAAATGGGAATTTTCTACTAAAGGTGAAATTTTTCTTTTTTCTGTCCAATGTCGACGACTGTAAAAATTCATCATTCTTTTATTATCAACATATTTTCGAAAAAATCTTTATATTCGATGACAGGATGAATTTGGGACCCTGAGAAAATATCGCAGATGGGCTTACTTTATTATCGAGCATGACAGGTACATGCCCTTGAAATTTAACAGTTCGGTCTCTGGCTCTTTGTTTCCTTTCCCATCGTTTCTTCGATGGAATAATACCGATGCCTTCTTCGCTGCCGGATGGAAGCACTCGGCGGGCTTGCCACCATTCGTCGTCGCTGGCATTGGTCACATGTAATATATCTCCGAACTGGAACGGTAATCCTCGACTGGGCAGACCGTCGTCTTTGTACGGATCGTATTCGAAAAGTGCTCTGAACAAAACAAATTCGCACAGATTAACGAATTTTTCACAAAATATACGAAAAATGATCCTCGAAACATACCTAACGTATAAGGATCGTTTCTGGGAAGTCCTAAGTAAGGTTCCGGTATTAGATACTTGTTGTTTTAAATCTTGTATTTTAGCTTCGAATCTGTTAAACTCGTCAGGTCTATGTGTCACCGTCAACGTCACAGTTTGGCCAGCATTCTAGAACCCAAAATCCAATTAGAATCGTCATTTCAGCATCCAATATGAAAATCAACGATATGAAAACGTACTTTCAAAGCCAAAGCGGCGTCTTCGTGATTAGCACCCTGTAAACTGCCCCCATTGACTGTCAAGATCTGATCGCCTCGTTTCAAATCGCCACATTCGTCTGCCGGACCTCCGGCCAATATGAAAGATACGAAGATACCCTCGCCTTCTTCGCCACCGACGATATTGAAACCCAACCCGGTCGAGCCGCGGGTTAGCGTCACCGTACGAACGTCTTTTGGCTGCTGAGCCACGTCTTCTGTGCTGACTGCTCGAGACGATGCGTTTTGATAGTGTTTATCTAGCGTCGGATTCGAGGCGTGCGAGTTTGGTCGCGAAATTGGAACATCGATAGCTGCAAAAGAGGAAAACACGAATTTATGTAAATTACTGTCATTACGAGATTGATATAAATTATATTCGAAAAGTTATCGTAAATACCACGTATTACCAATGCCCTAATTTTTCAATAAAAATCAATGCAATTTTACAAAAGTCGTTTAAAAAAGCTCGTTGTTGATAAAATAGCGCTATCATTGCATAAATTAGTACAGAAATTATTCAAAATGTTGTAAAAATTAAACATATAAGAAATTTTTTTTAAATCCCCATCATTTCCATACTACCCATAAAACTATAAAACATAGGATGTGCTTTTGGTCATTGAATTTTTCAAGTCCATGAAGTCGTGATATTTGAAATTATCTGGAAATTTTCCTATTCCAAAAAATCATTTGAATTCTGAAAAATTTTCCAAGTTCAAAAGAGCCAGACAAATACCTAAAAGTCAGCAATAACGAATTTTCGCGAGTAAATTTCGTAATAGAATTTTTTAGAAAAATGTTCGAAATCCAGTTTCAAGTACAAAAAGTTGGTAGAAATCTGAAAATTTTTCCAAATTCAAAAGGCTGACAAAATGTCTGAAAGTCAACGGAATTTTCAAGTCCATGAAGTTGAAATTTTTCACGTCCAAAAATTCATTTAAATTCTTAAAAATTTTCCTAGTTTAAAATCTGAAATTTTCCAAATCTAAGAGGTCTGCCTGACAATATCGGAAAGTTACCCTGATTTCTAAAATTTTCAAAGTTTGAAAAGTCTAAATTGTTTGTCCGACAAAATTCCCAAAAATCAGCATTATCTTTGAAATTTTCCAAGTTCAAAAAGTCAATAAAAAACTGAACATTTCTCCAAGTTCAAAAAATTCTGACAAAATATCTAAAAGTCATCGTCAAGGAATTTCGTCCGATTTTTCGCACTTATTAAACTTTTTTGTAGATTTTTTACTCAATATTAATTATATTTGATCACTTCATCTGCTTTTCGTTATTTTTTCATGGAAATTTGACACTTTTTTCGAATTTTAAACAATTATCATGTTATTCATGTTCTTCGAGCAAGTTTTGCTGCTGTTTAATACATAATTTTATTCATTAATAATATTTTTCTATGATATTTTTCTACAATAAACAATTTTCTGTACGTTTTGAATCAATTCCAAACCTTTTCGAACAATTTTTCCAGTGTTTTAATTTTGGAAAGCATTAAAAATAAACTCAAAGCGAAATAAATGTTCATTGAAAGGGATGGAGGGATTGAATATCTTTGCGATAAATTAGTACTTTCATTTTCAAAATTGTTTAGCCCACTTTTCAGGTACCTATAGGTAATTTAAAATGCGAGGAAATCATGGCAAAAATTTCTCAGTATTAATAATTACCGTAATTAAGAGTGTGATCATGGTAATTACCAGTATTTCTTCTAAACCACAAGTAATTACCAATGCTTTATTAGCTGTTAGCATGACCCAAATGTATCCGGAAAATACTTTTTTGCCCGACGATACCGTGTTAAACATTTTCAAATGGGTAATCACCGTAATTACAGGTATTTCTGAGGTAATAACCGATAATTTACCGAAATTTTAGGTAATTACCAATGTTTTACCAGGTATTAACATGACACAAATACACCCAAAAACCACTTTTCTACCAATGATACCATGGTAAAAATTCGTATATTTGGTAATTACCGGGGTTTTCAAGGCGATGGACGATATTTTACCGTAATTACAGGTAATTATCCCAAATATACAGGTAATTACTTTCTGACACGAATTTTCCAGAAAAATGCGTCAATTTTAAAACCGAATTAATTTCAAATGCCCGATAAATGACCGTAATAATCGGTAAATGAGGTAATTAAGCGTTGAAAACGTTTATTCCCTCACAACTACCAGAACAAACCGCGGTACGGCAATCGAGGACGAAAATTACTCGTTTTTATCGTGTATTTCGACGAATACCCAACAACTCATCGACATTTTCCACGGACGTATTTCATCATCGCGTAATTCGCGTACAAATAATCATCAACGCGATGAATTATAATACGTACGCGAGGATTACGTCACCGCAAAGCGCGTACAGACGATGTTATCACCACTTGTAACGAATTTTAAACAAATAACCCACATACATAAGACGGTATTTTCATCACACGTGTGTATCGTTGTCAAAATCTCGTACTTGAGAACATACATACGACGAAATGGTAATACCTCGAGTCGACTTATGTTAAATCCTTCGCTTCGTCTTTCTCCTTCGTTCAATTACTAAGCACACCGTTAGTTTGCCTATGCACAGATTAAATTTCGAGTACGTATACTCGAAAATATACCTCAAAAACACACATTACAACTTATCCTTCGCAAACATTACGCAGCTATTGCGTATAAATAAAGCTTTTCATCGCGTTTAGAAAGTGAAAGTAGGTACGAGGAATTAAAAGTAGTCAGGGAAAAAACCAACCATTCGATAATAAAGCAATTACCCAATATTCTCACCGAGATAAGTTGGTAATTTATTTTTAGGCTTAACCATGGCTCGATTCGATACAAAATATTAGCATTCGATAAGAGAGCGATAAACGGTAATCACGCACACCACAGCACATACACACATATGCTCGATTAACAAGGATCAATTAAAACCTAAGCTAACGTGTCGCGCTAATGATCGACTATGGTAGTAAATCGATATCGATTAATTTTCCAAACAGGACCGGAAATAGATGAGAATTTTTTTCTCGATATTAGCGCTGTAGCTGGGTAATATGCCAGTTAGTGACCATACGTTAGTATGTTTGTATATTTGAACGTACCGGAAAACAGATATACACAGAGAGGTAGAGAGAAAGAGGATATATTGCTGATAATACTCACAAGGATGTGGACTGCTGGGGGCAACTATCGGCGGAAACATTTTACCGACCACTAATATAACTCGGTCATGAGTCGCCTTTAACGTGGCCACTGCTTCTTCATGCGTAACATTTTCCAGATTTTTTTCACCATGCTGTAATTAAACAGAGAAAAATATATAAATGAAATATGGAAACATAGTGGGACTCTGTAGCCATGTCGACAATACAGAGCGGGCACTCGTGCGCCCGTAACGAATTCATTATAATCATAATCAGCACCACACAGTGGCAGTCGCAGCAGCCGCCAAGTATAATGAAATCTTCAACGTTGTATTATAAACAATATACGTAGATTGAAAATAATTGACGTTCGTGTTTACCAAACAAACAACATGGCGGCTGTGCTGTGGTTTGCCCGGTGTGCCGACGTATACAGATAAAAATTCATACCAGTGTGTTCTTAACGGCCACCAATTTATCTCCGACGGCTAAACGACCATCGACTTGGGCCGCACCGCCGTCCATAATTTTGGTCACGTAAATTCCATTGTCGCCCGGTATGTGCTGGTTGCCTATACCGCCGGCTATACTGAACCCGAGACCTTTATTGCCTTTTAGCAATTCTATTTCTAATATATTGCTCGATTTTGCGGTCGCCGTTGAGCTTTTTCTTCGTCTTCGTTTCACGTACTAAGAGAAAGAGCAAAAAACAGAATTTCGTCAGTTGGTTGACATGGGAGAGGGAGATCATTGGCGAAGAGGAGTGTAATCGTGTAACGAGTCAGAAACGAGGAATTCCAAATAAATATTAATCGATCATTATTAGATCAGTCAAGGGTGAAGTCATCATGTAAACGTTACACTTGGCTTAAAAATAATACCTTAGATATAAGAGCTGTTGCATTAGAAGCACCTATTCCTTCTACCTCATCAATTTTTGGATGATTAGAAAATTAAAGTTTTGTCGAAGAAGCCAAGCTGTTGAAAAATATTCGGGGGGGGGGGGGAGCACAAATTCGATGGTTTTTAAATGAAAAAAGGGTTTTGACTGCAAAAATCTCGAAAACCAAGCCTCCTAGGAGAAAAAAAATCGTCGACAGCAAAAAGAGAATTTCAAGCTCTACAATTTTGATTCTTAGCCTTTCTTTTTTGAACGACCATTAGTTTGGGCAGGAAATTCTTGTTAATGGGAAATGTGGTCTATGTACAAAGTCCTCTTTCTGCTACAAGAAATTTGTTTTTTTCTAGGGGGCTTAGTTTTTGAGATTTTTGCAGTCAGTTGTTTCATTTTTGAAGCTTTCGACTTCGTAAATTCACCATAAACATAGATTTTCTGGCCAAACTAAGGGTGCTACGAAAAAAATTTAAGGGCTGAAAATTACAGAGCTTGAAATTTTTCATTCTCCTGAGAACTATTAGTTTTCTACGGTGCGAAGTTTTCGAGATTTTTGCAGTCAAAGTTTTTTTTTCCATTCCCAAAACCATCGCTCTTCTACTCGTCGTGGGCCACCCTGTCAAGTCGATACTTTTTTTCAAAATATCGATGTTGCTTTCATATCGATTAATCAAAAAATTGATACAGATTCTATTACGACAATATTTTCCTTCAATCGCTTCGAAAAATTGTTATATTCGATATTCTTGATAATCGATATTCTATCAGTATCGATTTATGGAACAGAAAGTATGGATTTTTCAAACATTCTCCTTCATGAGGTCGAAAATAAAAAAAATTGAAAATATGTTCATCATTAGATTGGGATCATCGACCGCCAATATCGATATTATTCATTCGAAATATCGATTTATCGAAGAGAGGTGAAGATTTTCGGATGTCCAATGTACTTGAACGTATTTTTCATCGTTTTGATAAATTTGAATGAAATCTACATTTCCGATTATCGATTAAAAATCGATATAGTTATCGATATATCGAATTATAGGATTCAGTTTTTTGAACGTCAATATCTTTCTTTTTTTTGCATGGTCAAGACAATCGAAAATATGATTTTCATAGTTGCAACCTCAAATATCGATATCTATCATATTTCAAATTCTGATATCGTTTGTTGAAATACGAACATCGATTTAAAAAAAATCAAATTCTTCCAATAACAATATTTCTTTCGATGAAGTAGGCATTCTGAACATCGATTTTCACCAATATCAAAACAACCAAACATAAAAAAGCATAGTTATATGGGGTGGCTCATTTATAGGGTCAACGGTTTTGAAAATGAAAAAAAAAAAAAAACACTTTGACTGCAAAAATCTCGAAAACTTAAGCCCACTAGAAAAAAAATAATAGTTGATAAAAGAAAGAGAATTTTAAGCTCTACAATTTTCATCGTAGCACCTTTAGTTTGGCGGAAAAATCCATGTTTATGGGAAATTTACAAAGTCAACAATTTCAAAAAGTGCTATTTTGTTGTTTTTTCTCAATTTTTTTACAGTAAAAATGGTTTTTCTAGCAAAACTAACGGTGCTCCGAAGAAAATACAAGGGTTGAGAATTGCAGATCTTGAAATTTTTTTTCTCCCAAGAGCTATTATTTTTTTTCCAGGATGCTTTATAGTTTTCGAGATTTTAGCAGTCAAGGTTTTTTTTTTCATTTTCAAAATCATAGACCTCCTGAGTGAGCCACCAATATATCTTTCTATTTCTACAACTGACCCTATTAAAATGACTGATAAGAAATTGTTACTTCATGAAAAAGATGAAATGAAAATTTGAATATTTTCCCTGATTTTCCAAAAAAAGAGCGGTATTCTACAGGTCATCCCACAGAAAAGTCCAGGAAAGCGTCTATTTAGTGGACATTATTTTCATAAAGATGAATGTACCAATATCATACACAACATCTATTCTTCAAAAAGCTCTTCCTACCCAAAAATTACACCCTAAGACACACGAGATCTTCGAAGAGGGAAAAAGAAGGGCATAAGGTGCTTCAATAACAGCTCGAGGACATCAGCAACAAACGTAAAAAAAAACAGCTTACCAAGGTGACAGAATTTCCAGCTTTTTTCAACGCTTCGACGGCCGTACCGTGGGGTACGTTGACAACGGACGTATTGTTGACTTTGACGATAATGTCATTAACCTGTAATCGACCATCGGTGGCCGCAGCTCCACCCGGGATCAGCTTGGTAATATAAATATCCGTTTCAAAGCCAATGTGAGGATTATCGGTACCACCGGCGATACTGAAACCCAATCCGGGCCCGGCTTTTTCCAACATTATTTCTTCGAATTCCCATTCTGTCGGACCTCCGTTGACCTAAAACATCAATTGATTAATCATAAAGTTTCACGAAAATGGCGATTCGTAATGAAAATAGACAACTTACCAACGAGCTGTCAGTCTGGTGGAGAGCTGAGTTCGCCTGTAAACAAAACAATTCGATAGATTAGTATTTATTTCGAACACAATTCGCATTCCTACATCCGCCAATTTTTCTTGGAATAGGTCGACTTACTTTTTCTAGATTTTGCCAAGATGACGATTTCCTGGCAAATCCTAACCCATGAGAAGGGCGCTTTTTCCTCCTCAACGACATTATACTCGCGTTACCTTAACTCACCCAATACACGTACTCGCGTTACACCATCTTTCAACTACATTTCACCCAATTACCGATTAATCGCGTATATGCGAACACTTCTCGCGGCAGAATTAGGCGTACTACGCATTAGATAACGTTTCCAAAGATAAGCTGACGATGGTTAACAAACCCACCGAATGCGAACTACAATACACCTTGAAAAATCGATAGCGAAATTTTTCCAAATGGTTAAATTTTTTCGATGATAACGCCAAACACTTGCAACATACGAATACAGCAGCGTCGACATACAAAACGTAAACTCTACTTGCGTGTAAACGCCTAATCATATACGTTGTAAGATTTTTTTTAGCTCTTAAGACACACCCACCTGTTGCCCCGCAGTAAATAGAACGCAACGACGAACCCAACTCAGGTATCGCCGCTCGAGCCGGTTTCATCGGATCGATGACGTCGTACACGTGTGCACCGATGACATCATCCGGTCGATGCGACGGCCATACCTGATTGTATACGAACAAGATGATGAAATATTATGGTTGGCATCCATGGTAACCAAACCAAACCAAACTGTTTACCAACATCGTACAAGGCAAATAACGCCGGTAGTTCGATGCTCAATTTCAAGTACTGTCGGCATCGTGAATCATGGGAAAATCGAAAGAACCGGTTGGGAAGGTGGTCGCTGGATAGATCTAGATCAATTCGAAGGAAGGGGGAAGGGTGTAAATTTGAGGAAATTGTCATCAGTGATTCTTTGGCACGACTTATTTATATTATTTCTTAGCTTCATTGGAGATCATCCAACAACTACTGGAAATTGGAATTCATTATTAGGTACGTAGGTAAGGTACATAGAACTGCACATCGCACCATCGCTGCAATAACACCACATCTCAAAAAAGTAAATTTTACAGGAGAGCAAAACAAAGATTTTAGTGAAGTTTGCTTCTTCCATAAAATAATAATTATCAACTCAATTAAATATGTTATGCATTTTGGAAGAAGTATAAACTCTCCTCTTCAAAATCCATTAACAACATTTCTTTTACAGGGTGTATAAAAAGGTAAACGAGACATTCAAATTTAGTATTTTGAATTGTGGTGTTCTTTCGTTTGACATTTTTTTAATTTTTTGAGATGTGGTGTCGATAATTTTGAAAATGAACACGAATTTCTGGCCAAACGAAGGGTCCTACGAAAAAAATGATCAGAAACGAAATTGTAGAGCGAGAAATTCTCATTCTGTA
>FIZU01018875.1:0-15598 GCA_900064475.1 Pseudococcus longispinus | reverse complement strand
CGTAGTAGGATTCGAACTGCCGACCTCTCGTTCAGAGAGCCGTAGCCCTAACCACTACACCCCCATTTACCGAAAACGTTTTCCTTTTTTTTTTTCCTTCCTATCGTCAAAAGGGTTTATACAGAGCACGTGCTCCGAGTACCAATATTGTAATGAACTCGAGTCGAGATGGCTGGCGTAAATCTTGTCCAATTTACCACGAGATAGGTATAAAAAGTATAAAAAAGAAAACGTGAAAATTTCGTAGATCGTTTTTAAATTAATTTGCGATTGGCGGTAGGAATTTGAGTTTGATGCTTTTATGTGTGGTAAAAATATAAGCGTATCGTAGAACGCGAAAAGTTGCTCAAAAGTTTGGGTATTTATTGAATCGAGTCAATAGTTTTATGTTGATTTTGTTTCAGGTTTAGAAGCCCAAGTTCAAGAATCATCCAAAGATTTATATTGGTTTTAAATTTAATTTAGTAATTTTTTTTGTAATTATTTATTGTATTGTTATGTGTTATAGTTTCTGTTCGCTTTATAAAAATTCACGTTTTCAGTTATAGTTTGAATTTGAACCAATCGATATAGTTTTTGGGGAAAAAAATCGATGGCATAAAAATGCTTCATTTGTGCAGGTAAAATCTAATTGTCATAACTTTTGATACATTTGAATGAGCAAAGATACCATTTGAGACACATCGAAAAAACATAGGCATTAAATACGTGTTAAAGATACCTATACACAGAAAGAAATTTACGTATACCTACTGGATATCCATGTAGGTTAGGTTAGGTTCAAGTTTTGCATCAGTTGATCAAAAATACGAGCAAAGTGATGGTAGAATTACAGTGAAAACTTTACCTCATCAGTCATCAGTCATAAGTATTTACTAAAAATTGAAAAATTAAAATCGTAAGAATGTCGAGTAAATATTTTTAGAATTTTCTGAAACGTGGTTTAATTTTCCACTTAATTTTTCTTTTTTGGTGAGTTGGGTTAAAATGTAGACTGCAGATCGTTTAAGTACATAGGTATTTATCTAGATACCTATTTTGTACAACATTTGATAGGTCACCTATTTCTTTCTGTTTGCTTGGCATTATCTATGTACAAAAATATAGGTAGGTATAGGTACCCGAGTACTTACTTCATTCCCATTTCCTATTTGGGAGTTCTCTCTGTGAAATATACTCACGTATTTGGGTATTTATCACAATATGCTCGGAATTTTATTTCTACGAAATGAAAATCTCTAAAAGTATGAAAATTCAAATCTCCTCCAGGTAAATACTTCTCATTTTCCATTGAAAAAGACACTTGATAATAATTCCTGCGAAATTAATATTAATGCGTTTGTAAAGAACAATTCAAAATATTTTGAAAAGTGAGAGAGTGAAAATTTCATTTCTTCGTCAGTTTATTTAGATAGTATGTATTTCAGAGAATTTCAATTCCCAAAATATACACAATTTAGTAGGTAGGTATCTATCTAAATTTCTAAAGGTTATAATAACTCACAGTTGCTGGAATCCTGAGATGAAATGGTTAAGTACTCGTATAATAAGTATCTCTGTTTTGAGAATTAAATTAAAATCTTCGTGATGGTTTGATATTTTTGTATTTACGTAATACATATCTCGAGGAAATGATCTGTCTCAGGCCTGCGACGAAAATTCTGAATGAAATTTAATAGGTGCTTAATTTTAGTTGATGCTGACCATGAAAAAAATTAGGGAAAAATTCCATTGCACAAATTTTTTCTTGGAGTCACATATAGAAGATCAATGGGTTTGAAAATGAAAAAAAAAGAAGTTTGACCACAAAAATCTCGAATACTGAGTCTCCTAGAAAAAAAACTAATCGTCTCATTTTCTGGAACATTCATTTTCTATATATTTTCTTCATTTTTGATAGTTTTGTAAAAGTTCACAAGCCACAAGGGTACGATAATGATGAAAAATCGTCATAAACGGGGTTTTTGGGTAAAAATGCATGAGTTGAGACCATTTTATTTTCAAAAATTTTTTTTCAATTTTTTTAAAATGTGTTTCGAAAAACGTAAAAATATTAAAAATTGTAATTTTTTAATACCTTTTAAAAGCGGTACAAAAATTAAAAATTGACGAAAATAGTATTGTTCGGTAAAAGTGCCTACGTTGTGGCCATTTTATTAAAAGTTTTAAAAAAAATTGTATTTTTTACATTTTTTAAAATTTTTTTCAAAAGGGGGGAGGGCTCGTGGCACCTCTCACAATTCAGTTAAGCAAAAAATAAAAAATATGGAATTATATTTTCATCATATGTGTAACCAATTGATGGGGGTCCCGAAAAAATGTTGAAAATTTCCAAAAAGAAACCACCCCTAATACCCAAATGTATCACTCATATTTTTCAGAATTTTTTGATGGTGGAAGACTTTAAAATGCTAAAAAAAATTTCGCCCTTAAAACCGTTATTTTTGGTCAAAAATTTGTTTTCTTACAATTAATCATCAATTAACCCTAAACAGATCATCAACTTGAATTTTGACTAAATTCGTTCACTTTTTTCACTTTTTCCAATTTTCTTAAAAAATATCCGAATGAGGCTATTTTGGGACCCCCCCCCCGTGATCTGAGGGCCTAAAATTCATATCTGGGCATATTTCAATGCCATATTTGTCATATACTTATTGAAATTTCAGAAAAATCAAGGATTTTTGAATTTTTGGCCAATCTCACGAATTAAATATTTTTGCCTTTGAAAAATTTTTCCTTCATAGAAAAAGTTGAAAAAACAAAAAATTCTAGATTTTGCAAATTTTTTACATTACGAACTTCGACTGCAAAAATTTCAAAAACCGCTCCTAGTTAAAAACTAACCATGCTCAGTGCAAAAAGAGAATTTTAAGCTCTACAATTTTGATTCTTAATAGCACTTTTTTTGTAGGGCCCTTAGTTTGGTTAGAAAATTCTGTTTTCGAATAAAAAACGTTGATTTTTTTTTCATTTTCAAAACCAGCGACCTTCTATATGAGCCATTTTGTGTAGTTTACCAACCTACCTACCTACCTACCTACTTACTTACTTACCTATTTTTCATGATATTCAACACAAAAAATGAGTATTTTGAGTTGGATAAACGAATGTTCTACGAAATTAATGAATAGAAACAAAATTGGGGAACCTAAAATTGGCCTAATTTTCGAAATGTTTTCGTCAAAAGTTGAAAAATTCAACTTCAACAAATCTTGAAAACTGAGCCCCCTAGAAAAACATTTTCGTTGCAAACGAAAAAGAAATTCCATCCTTTGCGATTTTGTTTCCAATTATTATTATTTTTTTTGTTTAGTTTGCTTAGAAAATCCAATTTTTTTCAGTCAAAAATTATCGAAAATTGAAAAAAAAAATTCAAGAGAAAAATTTGATTTTGTGAATTATGGTACCTAGCTACCTACCTAATTTTGTAAAGTAGAGAGAAATTGAAATTATTTTCGAAATCAGTGATGCTAAAAAGTAGTTCAGAATCACCCAACAGTGTAAAAACAACTCTCAAAACTTTTCAAAATGCAGACCTGTTTTATTCATCAGTGAGTTGAAATTCTGAAAACATTTTTTTTAATACTCTGAGGGCATTTGTGTGCTGTTTCAATTGTATGTACTTCATGATCTCAAAATATACCTATACCTACCTACCACTGATACTGCAACTAGGTTTATTTACTTAATTTAGTCCTTTTACATTATTGATGAGCCGAATTCGATGCATAGATCCTTCATTAAAATTTCTTATTATGCCTACCTACGTACTTATCTTCAAGCATATTGAATACGTACCTATATAACACAATTTAATTGATTTTACCTGAAGCAGAAAGCGATTGAACGGAATTTGTGCAATTTTAATGTGCTTATTTTTAATGCAAAATCATAAGCGTTTTTACTCTTATTTATTGTAATAAAATATATTTCTTGTTAAAATGTTTTTCATTTGTATAAAAGGTGTTTTTTGCAACATATGCAATTTTTTCGTTGTAAGAATAATCAAATAATTGAAGGAGGAGAACATTACCAAAGTTGGTTAAGTATAATCAAACTCTTATATTCATTCAGGTATTTCAAAAATTTTATCACTTAAATTTATTTTAATTGAATTTAAGAAAACAATAAACAGCATAATTATACCAATGCTTACACTAGACATGAGGGTAGATATGAAAATGCACTTATGCATTTTCCAACTATGAGAAAACCGTCTCCTATGTCCCGTACAAAAACATGAAAGGAATTTTTTAAGCAGATGTAGCCTGTAGATGGGTAATTACCTAGTTTACCAATAACCACTACAAACGTATAATTTCGTTTACTTCTCAATTTATAAATTGAAAATGGGAACTCGGATCTCACGAAAAAATCGAATTTTATGAAATTTGAAGATTCCTCTTTCCACATACACTCTCCCACAGACGAAACTGTGGTTACCAACAAAGTTGGAAGGACGTACACAAAATATTACAAAATGGCAAATTATTCCATTTATGTCGTTTAACCAAACCGACTACTAACTTGCAATCGTACATGACCCTCACGCACATCGCACACATATTTCATTGCATCAACGAACTGCAAATGTGGAATGCTTAAGTTCATGTCATGAGATATTTTGATTCACGACGTTGCCAATTTGCCAGATAACTTTCTTGAACGGAATGGTCATCGTAAGCAGAAAAATAGTCGTTTAGAGATACTCATCTGCTTATTGAAAGTATGACAATGGCTGGCTTTTACTTTGGTATTATGGTTCGTTAGTACATTTCATCAAAATGTTTTAGTTCAATTTCGAGTGAAGTTATTTGCATACGTCTTCTGCCTTATCTTATAGCATATGATATACCTATATTCGAGTATAAAAACGTAAAAATTAAAAAAAAAAACTGCATCCCAAACACTTGAATTAACTTTTGCTGAACCAGAAGTAGGTATCTATGACGAAATCACACCATATTAAATGCATATATATTCTTCCGAATCCGAAAATATAATGTATGTATATCAGTACCAGTTCTAATTCTCACGTGGAGCACCTCAACTGGTTTCATCAATCATCATCAATCCAATAATATACAAGTTGGTATCGGTAGGTAACGGTTTCATTTACGTAATAAGACCAATTGGTCGAGATGGAGATGGGTAATTGGGTACCTATAGCTGTTAAACTCAAGGTCTCACATTAGTTAAACGGTAGATATAGGCAACTGTTACTTCAGCATTCAGTCTACCTCAATTGTTTTCCATCATCTACTTTCTTCATTGGCAAATATACCTATATCTACAAAATCAAGCGTGAGAACAAATTTAAATTTCGATCGATTAGGTGTAAGTTACGTGTACAAGTTCATTTTACAATTTACAACAAGCTGTACTAATAGCTTGGCTGATTCTGTTCCGAAACCTCTCTTCTTCCCAATGGTGATAAACGTCTCGACAGGTATGGGAGGTTTTACAATAGGTGAATGAGTCATTTATTTATTTTTTCAAATGAATTTATTCTACAAGATTTGCATTTTGTGTTGACGGTGTACGATAATATAATATAAATATAAATTTTATTGACTCATCTAAATTATTCGAAAAAAATATACAGGGGGGCGCATAAGTTAGTTTTCCTCGCCCGAATTCCATTTCGAATGAATTTTCTGGTCAAACTAAGGGTCCTGCGAAAAGAATGCTGAGAACCAAAGTTGTAGAGCATAAAATTTTCTTTCCCGTGAAAGCTATTATTGTCATCTAGGGGGCTTAGTTTTCGAGATTTTTGCAGTCAAAGTTCAAAATTGGATACATAGATTTTTTTACATTATCAACTTTGACTGCAAAAATCACGAAAACAAATCTTTTAGAAAAAAATAATGAGCTGATTCAGAAAGGAAATTGCATGCTCTATAACTTCGATTCTTAGCATTTTTTTCATAAGACCCTTAGTTTGGCCAGAAAATGCATGTTTATGGAAGGAAAACATATTGATGCAAATTGAGAAATTGACTTATGCCCCTTCCTGTAAATAAAATTAAAATTAAATACTTATACAGGGTGTCCTAGAAGAGATGGTACAAACTCGAGATTTTGATGTAACCAGCTACCAGTAGATCTAGATAGGTACTGCGAAGGAAAATTTTTTGACGATCGTGTTGCCTACATCTAAAATTTAAGGTACAAATGCCTTTTCAAAAAAAATTCGAAATAAAACAAATTCCCAATCATGGGATTGAGTAGAAAGTCAAAAACTGAACAAATTCCCTTCTAATAATTTTTTGCCTCATTTCAAAATTGAAGGGGCAATAAATATAAATAACAACAAAAAAATTCCCAAAAAAATCAATGAGGGTAGTGAATAGAACTTTGAAAACGGAATAGATTTTGTTATTATGACTTTTTGCCTATCATCAAATTTGAAGGCACCAAGCTAAGTATATTCAAGTACGAGTAAATTCACGAAATTTCAAATTTCAGTATTTTTTACTTTTAATATTAATTTGCCCCTTCAATGTTGATTAAAGCAAAATGCTTACAAAGTTCTATCTATCACCTTCCGTGATTTTTTTATTTTAACTTACGTTTATAGTCCCTTCAATATTGAAATTAGGCGAAACATTATGAGAAAGGAATTTGTTCATTTTTGATTCAATTTACTACTCACTCCCACGATTGAAAATTTGATTTAATTAAAATTTTTTGAAAAGGTATTTGCCCCTGAATTTTAAGAATAGGCAACATGCTTACCTAGTAGTGACACCCAGTTTAGGGTTGTGAAACAAAATTTTTTTTCTCGTTGTTTCATTATTTCGTTTGTGGTGAGTCGATTTCTTCGTTTTCGTTTCGTTTCGTTTCGTTTCGTTTCGTTATTGCGCTTTCTGTAAATTTCGTTATTTCGTTATTGTCCATTTTCCGTTCAGTTTCGTTTTTTTTTCATGATACTCATGCGGGTAGGTCTGCTGATGTTTAAAACAAAACAAATAAAAAACGTGTTTTTTTACTTGTTTTTTCAAGTTTTTTTTCATAATTTTTCGAGAAATAAAAGAAAAAATTTTGAGCCATTTTTTCGGCGACTAAGTGGGGCAAGAGGGGAGGGGGGAGAACACTGAAAGTGAGGAAGGAAAAACTTCAGCGCAAATCAGCGTTTTTAAAAAAATTTCGAGCTAATTTTTTAAAATGAAGAAATCTGCAGCTATTTTTTTTTCATTATTTTTCAATTTTCCTTACATGAAATACGGAAAAGGAAAACAATTAAAAAAATCTCTCAGAAGATGTTTAAAACCCGATTTTTTTTAAAACCGGCCTTTTTAGCTGAAAAAAACGTATGTTAAAAATTAAAAAAAACTATTAAAAACATAAAACAAAAAAGAACGTTTAAAAGAATATGTTTTTTAAATTATTTAAAACACCAGCTCTGCTCAAAATAATGGAAATTTTGTCCAGAATTCAATTCTGTGCTCGAAATTTCTTTCTTTTAATACCTAGATTTAAAGTTACTTGCTGAAATAACAAAATAAAAACACGAATTTTCGAGTAAAGATTACGAGTAAAAAATAATTTTTTTTAAAAATCAAAAAATAAACATGCAAATTGCAAAAAGCAAAATTTAAATACTTTTGGTGTGACTGCGTTTTTCATTTTTCCAATTTTTAATTTAAATTTGTAAAAAAAAAAAAATGGAATTGATTGTTATTTTCAAATTTTATAAAAATCATTAAAAATATTGTGAAATTTGTTTAACGTGTAATAAAATCGTTTATCATAAAAACTGCCAAGAATCTTGTAAAAAATCGTAAAATTTTCAAAAAATCATTCAAAATGTGAAAAAAATTATCAAAATTGTGCTGTTTTTTAAGCCCTTGAAATTTGAGTGGTTTTTGACTATAATATGAGGTTGTTGGAGCTCCAAACTCTGGGGGCTCCGAGCTCTGGGAGCCCTAAACTCTAGTTGCTCCAAAGTCCAAATTCTTGAAGCTCCGAACTATGGCTCCGAAAAACATTCAAAACATCGAGAAAAATAAAAACAATACCTAACTACTGATAAATTATCTACAATTAGTCAATTATTTATTATTCCAATCCAATTTAATTTTCAATCAAAATCCACATAGGCTAAATAAGTTTTCCTTGTCCATAGTGCATGTAAATACCTACAGACAAAAAGCATTATTTGCAGCAAAGCAAACCTACTTCACACATGTAAAAGACTCCTCAATGTTGTCGTTGCGTTATCACAATAACAACACAGCAACAGGACTCGTTTAGCACTGCGAAGTTTAATTATT
This sequence comes from Pseudococcus longispinus, assembly GCA_900064475.1. NCBI lineage: Eukaryota > Metazoa > Arthropoda > Insecta > Hemiptera > Pseudococcidae > Pseudococcus > Pseudococcus longispinus. Next base: position 7,319 of record FIZU01018875.1, on the reverse strand, counting down.
TTACAATGGTGATAAATAATCCGGCTTTTAATTCGTACGTATTTTGATTTTAATGGTGCACATACTTTTTCAGATACATTGCTGTCGACTCATTAGGTAAATGATTAAGAATCTGATATCACCATATGCACAGTGTGAGAAATACTCTCGAGTCGCTTCCTCCTTTATCAAAAAGTTGTACGGGTATAGCAACTTATGTTCTCATATACTTTAGGACATCGAACCAAGCTGATTCATCGGATACACAATTTGAACAGGTGAGTCAAATCTGGCAGATTAAATGACCGCCATAGTATACGAAAAAGGTAGTATATCGGTATGCTATTCATACTCTCGAGTATCTACATAACAAAAAGGGTTAAAACACAAGGTTCGAATGATCCCTCTTTTAAATTTCTTTAACCCTTTTAATAACATCAAACATCACTGAGTATTTTCCATTAAACGCAGTCTTTAAAGTTTTCTACGGTGTTTGTGATGAAATTCGTTTAATTTATACCAAATAGTTCATTATTCTTCTTTCTTTTAGGATTTTTTTTTTTCGTTTGTTTGAACTCCCAATACAATGGGAAAAGGTTATACGTCATTGTCATTGCTAAACCATCGGCAGAAATCATTTAGTTGGAATCTTTTCAAGCTTGAAATATTCAATCGAAAGTTGAATGTTGAAAATTTCAAACTTTTCAACTTGGTAAACTTTTTCGCCTAACGAGGTCAAAAAAATGTACCCTTTATCGCTAAAATTACGACCGAATACCTAATTCGAGATATAATTATCTCGAAAATATGGAAATAATTTCGCGAAATTCTCGTACGAATAATTTTATTGGTATATCGATTATTACCCAACGATACCTACCTAAAAAAAATATCGATACATTTAATGATTTATATTCTTCGTTTTATAGGTAACTTTCCAACGAGCATTTTACGACATTCCGGCGAATAAATTTCGTTATAAAAATATAAGTAGCTACTTTCATCAGCGTTTTGAAAAGACGTGCAAAATATACTCGAGAGAAGACGTTCGAGTAGAGAAAATGAAAGAAGACGCGACGCTGGTACGTTTTGAAAGAGGTTGAAAAACACCCTTGAACAATATGAACTTGTTAATCTTCATAAAAGCATAATCTTTCGCGAATTTCTCGCTTAATTTAACTCATAAGTGGAAGAAAGTTTCATTCGTTTTGTTATCAACAACGTTGGTAGATGTTTAATAAAGTTAATGAAAAGACTTTTCGCCGACAGAGTAAGTATTTCAAATAATAGCGAGATAATAATAAAGAGAACTTGTGAAAGTGTAAAATCAGAGGGATCATTATGGAAACAAAATCTTCATTTGTTTTCGTTCTTTGGGGCTTCATATTGCTGTACTTTGGTAACTTTATTTTAACTTGGTGAAAAGCGTGTCGTGTATATTACGAGGAAAAATGGTGGTTGAATGTATGTGTTTCAAAAGAGCAGAGAGGGAAGAAAATGGTGAATCAGCCCTGGGTTGGGATTTTCGAACTATGTAGTGCGAGGTGGTGCCTAGGGTCTGAAAACGTGCTGGAAAAAATTTGGCTCCCTACCTCACCACCCCTCTTCACTCATATCGCCTTAAATGTATCAAAAATACGTGTTCTCGTTATTAATGTTTTTATTCTGCAATTCTCAACCGAATTTTTTAAACTTACAGGGATAGGTACCAAGGGTCATTTATGGAAATTTTTACAATTTTTTTCGAATTTTCCTTCATACTGAAATCCAAGTTTTATGATTTCAAAGTGTAATATCTACATAGGCTATGTTGTTTCAGACGAGAAAAAAAATGTATTTTTTCATAATTTTTTTATATGGTGGAAGATCTTTAAAAATGCAAAGCAAATTTTTTTTAAAACCTCAAAAAATGGACAAAAAAATCGGTTATTTGCATTTTTGTAGGTGATGCTCCACGATATAAAATTCTAAAAATAGGTACAATTCCATAAATCACCCTTATTACTGCCAAAGTTACTATTCCTGCAAGTTTGAAAAAATTTGGTTGAAAATTGCCAAAAATATAAATTTTTAACAAAAATCTTGATTTAACCTCAATGAAAGGGTTAGCGGTGAGATATTGAGCTAAAAATTTTGTCAGCGGGGTTTTAGACCATAAGGACCAACTTCCATGGGATAATTTCAAATTTGGTGGGGGTTGAGCAAATCACCCCACGTTCATTTTTCCTGTTGCTCCCAATTTTCTTTAAAAATACCCGAATGAAGTCATTTTGGGAACCCACTGCCCCCTCCAAGGTAACCTGAGGGCCTAAACGTCATGTCTAGGCATGTTTCAACTTGATATTTGTCATATATTACAATTTAAACAAAATTAAATTTTTTTTTCAACTTTTCTTATTCTACAATTTTTTAAAGTCAAAAATATTTGATTCGCGAGAATAAGTAAAAAAAAAAATGTAATTCTCGATTTTACTAAAATTGCAATATAGGTATGATAAATATTGAGTTGAAACATCCCCGGACATGAATTTTAGGCCCTCAGGTTGCCTGGAAGGGGGTAGTGGGTTTTCCAAAATGACTTTATTCGGGACATAGCTGCTTCACTTGCTAAAAGTAAGTAGGTACCTACAAATACATTTGGAATTCAGTTGAAAATTGAAATCTAAAATTGATTTAAAAAATTATAAAAAATTACTTGAAAATTGGACTTAGGTAAATTCAAAACAAATATTAAATTTTGAAGCCTAATCAAAAAATTGTCGAAAATCTTTAAACAATTTCATACATTTAAATATTGAAATTGAGTTTTAAAATTTTGAAGAATTAGTCGAAATTAAAATCAACTAGGTAGGTACCTAACCGAAATTCAAAACAAAAAAAATCAAAATTCAATTTTAAAACCCATAAATGAATTGAAAAAATATCGAAAATTACTGAAATTCAAAACAAAAATATCTTAATTAATTCAATTTTGAAATCTAATTTTAAAAAATGCCGAAAATTTTCAAACAATTGCATAAAAATGTAAAATTGAATTTGAATTTTGAAAGTTTACAGAGTTATCGTAATTAAAACCAACTGCCTAGCCGAAATTCAAAACAAAAAACCTAAATCCAATTTTGAAATCTAGAATCGATTTTAAAAACTATTGAAAATTAATCAATTTCAAATTAAATATCAAAACTCGAACCAAAAATATCTCAACTCAAAATTTATTGGAGAAATTATTATAGGATATGCTCTTACTCGTCCCAACGTGAAAAAATTAATAGTCAAGAGTCTCTGAAATTTTACAAGCATAAAAGGTCAGATTGATCCTATACAATTTTTGCCTGACAAAATACAAGTATCTAAAGGTTACTTTTTTCAAACCAAAAAAATCGTTTGATTTTTCAAAAATTCTCCAAACCCAAAAAGAAGTCAACTGAAGTCTAATATATTTGACAAAATGTCTAAAAGTCATAATTGGTTAATTTTGTGCCTAAAAGTCAGTGTGATTTCTGATAAGTTCAAAAAGTTGAGTCTAACGTCTGACATTTTTGATAAAATGTCTAAATTTTTCAAATGCGAAAAGTTTAAAGGCTGTCTGAAAAAATATCTTGAAGTCAGCGTGAATTCTGAATTTTTCCAAGTTCAGCAATAATAACCTGTGACCTCTGACAAAATGTCTAAAAGTCAGAATCCATTAAAAAAAATAGTTGAAAAAGTCAGATTAATTCAGTGTAATATAATGTCTGACTTTTAGAAACATGCATTTTAGCATTTTTTTTTTAAATTTAAGTTAATGGCGGTTTGACAAAATGTCTAAAAGTCAGTGAAATCTCTGAAATTTTCCAAGTCCAAAAAGTTCGAAGTAAGAAGATCGAAAAAAGTGTGACAAAATATGAAAAAGCCAGCTTCATCTCTGATGTTTTCTGTTCAAAAATTCGTTTGAATTCTGAAAAATTTTCATCCTTATCCGGAAAATCTAACGGCTGACAAAATGTCTAAAATCCATCGAATCTAAATTTTTCAAAGTTCAAAAAATCAGCTGTCCGATTACAAAATTTTTCAAAATTTAAAAATTCACAATTTCTGAAAATTTGACGTCCAAAAACATAAAGTTTGACAAAATGTGTGAAAGTCAGCATCTATAAAATTTTCCAAATCCAAAAAGTCTTATGTCTGACAAAATGTCTATCGTCTCGTTTTTCACAGAATTACTCATTTAATGGCTCCTTTTCTGACCCCTTCTTCACTTAATTGATGAGAATCTTATCTTTAGATGGTGCCTTTGAATTGTATAAAAATGCCAAAACAATTTTATATGACGCGTCCATGAATCTACAAAATTGGCAAACTAATTGTAAAGAAATAGGTACTTCGTTCGGGTCTGGGAGGTCGGGGGAAGGGGGTGGAACGACCGTTCCACTGTACTTGCGAAAACTTTGATCCTAAAAGTAGAGAAGAAAAATCTGTTATTTTGGTACTCGGTCTAATTTGGTATTCTGATTGTGAGAACGATAAATTGCAGCATACAAAAATTTATAACGAGAATGGGAATTTTGAGCACATTTAGTGCGATATGAGACAGACAGAGGTGAGGCAGGGGGCCAAAATTTTTACAACTGATTTTTTAGACCATATAGGCACCAACTTTCACTAGATAGGCCGTTCAAAAATCCCAGCTGGGGCCTGATTCGCCATTCTTCCCCAGCTATGCTCTTGGAGTAGTTTTAACGTTTTATGAATTTTTTTCAAACCGCGATAAGTAGATATTCGAACGTCGTAAATTATTATTACTTTACAATAAATTAATTTTTTTCAAAAAAAATAATCCATTTTATTAGTATCAAAAATGAAATAATATCGCAACAAACGACACGAAACCGAATCGAAGGTTATAAAAAATAAATAAATAAGTAAAATAAAATTTAATGCTTCTATTCCGTAATTCGCTACACTGACCATTTTTTTGTGTTTTTCTTTTACAAGTAGTTTATTTAATCGCTGAAAGAATCACAAAAGGAGCCGCTGATTTTTCTCTATGTACTTTTCTTGATCCGATCGCTGGGGCATTGGCTGCTCGCTTACGGTCGCATAAAACGACGATTATAATTGTCGCATTCGATTTAACCACACTTTCTTCTTTTTTTTTATATCTGTTTCATTCTTCATCTACTTTTGTTTTTTTTAACCGGTTTTCTTTCTGATACCGGCTCTTCAGGCTCTTTATCACTGCGCCTCCAGTTTGGCATTTCGTGGGAAGAATCACTTCTTTCGGTACCGACTTCTCTGTAAACCGAGAATTTTAATTTATGTTCGTGCACGTTTCGAAGAATTCGACTGAATACTTCTCAACGGCGTCGCCGGTCGTCATCAATTCGAGGGGCCGAACTCGGCGCAACCGTATCGAAAATTGAAGCATTTTTTTTTCACGTACCTTCGGCGCTTATTAGGTCGAATTTATTGGAATCCGTCAACCCGATCGTTGCGAATAATGATCCCAAATTCTTGGCGACTTTTATCGCGCATTATTGGAAATTTTTCATGGCGATCGCCGTAGATTGAATGAAATACCTGGTGAATTTGTATTGGGAGGATGAGCATTTGAAGAAGATACTTTGTCGATGTGGTATCGGTTGATGGTATTATCATAGGAATTTCATCGTCGTTGAGAAATTGGAAAAAAATTCAAATAAGTCACCGGAAGAATGGAAATAATCATTTCCTAGTTTCTTTTCTCAATTAAGTTTCAAAGATCATTATACCTAGATGAATTTCAAAGTCGTTTCTAATGATTTCTTCATCTGGTCGAAATTACTTTATTAGCTTATTTGAATTTGTTTCGAGTCTCGAGCTCATTATTGAAATAATTACTTAGTTATGGAAACATGAACTCGATAAATTTTCCAAACGGATTCTTTCGAGACGTGAACAAAATACTTGAACAAGAAATTTACAATTTATATTTAATTCGCCGAGAAATAAATTAACGTTAACGTTTTTTTTTTCTTACAAATTGTCGTCGCGACAAGAAAATGACTCGAGTGTGTAAGGGCCTATCAACGTAGGTAATTAATATTGTTTGTAATCAAATTTTAATCATATTCACTTATGTAGGTATATCCGAATAGGAGAAATTTTAATACATTCGAAGTATAATTTTCGACTCGCTCGTACGTTTATTTCAACCTAAATCCCATAACGATTTCCTACCTACTGCGTTTCAAATAGGCGCATACAAGCGCTAACATGCTCGTCATTAAACAAACCACGTATAGAATGTATGAAATTTGCATCTTTCACCGAAAAGTTTGGAAATTCCTAATGTTAGTAATAAATCAGTCACACGTATGACAAGTTATCACACGAAAAAATCCATTAACCGTGTAAATCGTAAGCAGAAGGCTTGAAATTACCACTACCAAACTATAAATTATTTTCGTACGTAAACAGTGTGCACGCGACTTACCCGATAATAAAAAGAAGTACTTTAAATGTTACCATTTGAATTAGAAAAATAAAATAGACAATTTGTAAAATGCTATTCGACATATCCCAAAAGAATTAATTTTAGAATGGGTTTCATTACGCATTCGTTTTGGGTGCTGGCCAACTAAGCACCGTAACTATTTAAAAATTAAGCCATTATTTATAGATTGGATAATACGTGCGCCTCAATCATTAAAGATTTCGATTCATTGACGAATGGCGAACCCGATGTGGTTTGTTGGGACGCGATGACATTTTTTTTATCATGCGGAGCAATGAGACTCGATTGAATGCAGACGAAAAATGTAAAAGTGTCTGACCTGCGTATGTGTCTGTATACCTATTTGGAGAAAATTGTCAAAAAATCTTCTTACCTATTCTTAATGATGGGTAAAGGCTGTAACTTATTTTTTTAAAAAAAATAGACATAAATTTGTCACCTTCCATAATATATTTTCAACTTTTGAATTTTTTGCTCCCCCCACTCCCAAATTGTTCTTTCTTATAAGAAAATGATTTCCTATTTTTTATTTTCCCTTCACTAAATTTCAAGTGTTGCCTTCAAGCCCTCCCACCCTTTAAAAAAATTAAAGAAACGAAAATTAGGCTAGATGAAATTTTAAAACTTTCGATTTTTTAAATTTTAGGTCTTTTCAGTATTACCTCTGATCGAAAATAACCATCAAAGTTTTGAACTCCCCCTGCAGAGTGATAAAATTGAGAGTTTGATAGGGTTCAAATTTCAGGCCATTTCAGGAGCCGCCCATTTTCTCATTCCATTAGATAACAGAAATTTGAGAATCATTTTTAGTAAAAGGGAGAGCATTCGGAGAGAATGAGCAAAAAATAAATAAATAAATAAAAAA
>FIZU01018855.1:0-20662 GCA_900064475.1 Pseudococcus longispinus | reverse complement strand
ATCGTTCTCGTTCGCTTATACGCGTGGTGGTTTGGGCATATATCGTTCGTTACAACTGGGTTCACTTAGATGAATTGAAAAATCTATAAATGGGGCGTGAAGACAGCTTCATGAAGTTTCGAAGTCAATTTGATGGAATACAGAGTCAAAGAATTGCACGTGGGGTCGATTTTATGGAACGAAAAACCAATTAGATCGGATTTCGAATGAATTAAAGGGGTATGGATCACTTTTATAGGATGTGAGGCCAATTAATTGTAAGTGGAATCATCTTAATAGAGCATGCCATTAATCAAATGGAACATGGATTGCATCATGTTAGGTGCAAATGGACACAGATGACTCATCATCTTAATTTTTCTGTAAGTGATCCCAGAAGGTGACTAGTACAATTAAAACTGAAACTCTCATTTTGCAAGACCTTATCATCAATCAAACCACCCAACCAAAAAGATCTACCTTCACCAATAAGCTCCAAAAACACACCCCCACTTTAAACAAATCGAGAAACCTCGACGTCAACTTAATCTCGGCCTGAAATCTTGAAAAAAATACCACTAAAAAGCTCTCGCTTACCTTAGTAGAATCCTCCAACATTTTGGTATGTTCGGCGATAAGCCTGACGCAAAAGCACGACCTGTGCATGGCCGGCGGACACGACGAATGTAAAAACGCCGGATTATTCATGACCGGGCTTTTATTACTATCGTCGGTAACGTTGGCATCGGACGGCGAAAGCTCCTGTGATAAAAGACTACCGAATGTGACCGCCGAAGGGCCATGTATCTGACAACTGCTACTGAACTGCATTCCTTCCGCTAAGCTGGAAATCATAATAAGATTGCGTCAACGTACTCGCGTATACCCATACCCGTTCTCGCCGCGCCGAAAGCCACGGCGCTACACAATCATTAATTTAAAACAACGTCTAGTAAATATCAAAGTCACGAGAGTGTAAAGTATTCGTGTTAACAACGCGCCACCGGTATTCATTTTCATCCTCGAACCACCCTCCACCTTCACCTCCATCCACCCCCTTGACAAACCTTCACAATTTCAATGTATGTAGATGTACACACGGTGTATCTTTATACGCGGAGGCGGTTTTAATATTTTAGCCCAATTGTAGAGCTACAACAACAAACGTGTGGGTAATGTTTTCAACGATGAATTAACTAAACGTCGCGTTGTTGTGGCAAAAAATACACGCTTATGTGATTCACGATACGTACAACGGTGCTTCGTCTTTTCAACAGCCTTCGAATTTCGCAATTTAATTTCGATGGTAAATTTATCGTTTTGTAATGAAACGTCGAAGAAGAATTTTCAACTGACCTTATCCCTAAATTTCCAAGATACAGGGTGTTCCAGTAGTTGTGCGTTGCCTTCAAATCAGCGATGCTGCAGCCCAAACTATTCAAGTGCGTGTATGTTTGTCAATCCCAAGATTTGAAGGGGCGAAGTTATGCATTAATGATGGTATTTTCTTCAAAACGTCACTCCTGTGATATTATACTTACGTAGATAGGTAATATTTTTTCAGAACTTTTAGCATAGGATATGCTTTTACTATGACCAAATCCTTGAAAAACTTCAGACATTTTTTCAGACTTTTTTGGACTTTTGGACGTTTTTTCGCAGATTGGACTGGAAAAACATTTCAGAAATCATGCCGACTTTTGGATATTTTGTCAGACATCAGACTTTTTGGACTTGAAAAAAATTTCATAAATCATGCTGACTTCTAGACATTTTGTCAGATAGCCTTTTATAAATCATGCTGGCTTTTGGATATTTTGTCAGAGATTGGACCTTTTGGGCTTGAAGAAAAAAATTTCAGAAATCATGCTGACTTTTAGGCATTTTGTTAGACAGTGTTTCAGAAATCATACTGACTTTTGGATATTTTGTCAGACATCAGACTTTTCGGACTTGTTTTGTCAAAAAGATTTTCACAAATTATGCTGACTTTTGGATATTTTGTCAGAGACTGGGCTTTTTGGGCTTGAGAAAAATTTCAGAAATCATGCTGACTTTCGGATATTTTGGCAGAGACTGGACTTTTTGGGCTTGAAGAAGAAATTATCAGAAATTCACGCTGACTTCTGGATATTTTGTGAGGCATCAGACTTTTTGGACTTGTTTTGTCAAACAGATTTTCAGAAATCATACTGACTTTCAGATATTTTGTCAGAGATGGGACTTTTTAAAATTAAAGAAGAAATGTTCAGAAATTCGCGCTGACTTCTGGATATTTTATCAGAGATTGAACTTTTTTGGGGTAGGAAGAAAAAAATTTCAGAAAATTCACGCTGACTTTTAGACATTTTGTCAGACAGCCTCTCAGAAATCATGCTGGCTTTTGGATATTTTGTCAGAGATTGGACCTTTTGTGTTTGAAAAAGTCACGCTGACTTATACATTTTGTCAAACTTTACCTAAAAAGTAGAAGCATATCCTATGTTTTATACTTTCATACATAGGTAGTATGAAAACAGAACCAACCAGGGGGAAATACGCATACACTCATGTAATTTGGATGGCAGAACCATTAGTTGGAAGGCAGTGCAGCATTTTTGAAACACCCTGTAGATTGCTCATCAAGTTTTTTAGCCAAAAAATAACTGAGTTATTACTTTCTTCTTTGAACACGAGTTTACATGTGGTTTTTCATTTAGTACGAGGCAAATAAAAAATTTTCTGAAGAGGGTCATCGAAAATTTCCCCAAGGGGTGAGCAAGAGGAGATTTTTAGGTGTGGAAACATCCCTATTTCTGCAGAAAAAGGGGTAACGTTGGTCTTGGTATCGTTTCCACATAATTCAACCCTCCTGAACTAGAATCAGTCATTACTTTTCTGATTGAAAGTTGAGAAGTGGCACAATTCTAAAATTTGTGTCCAGAAAATGATCAATTTTTCTAAGATCAAGAGGTAAAATCCTAATTTTTCATTTTCAGAGCCATGAAGGAGTGCTCAATTGGGGCAAGAAACATGTCTTCATTATAATTCGAACTTCTCGAACTCGAATTCGAAGTTAGTTTCCAGATAATTCTCGAAATTGTCGAATTTGCTCAGCATAAAATACCTCATTTCTGCTTAAATTGTCATCAAATCGCAGTTTCTTATTTTGTAAACCTTATACCTTTAGCTGAATGGGGTATAAAACCTTTGCATAACCGAATTCGAACCTCGTGAAGTCAAATTCGAATTTAGTTTCCGACCAGCAAGTAGGGAATTCTCACAATTATCGAATGTTCAGAATGTACAATGACCGATTTGTGCAACTGACAGAATTTTTTCATTTTCAGAAGAACAACTCTTCCCCTTTTCAAGGTAGAAAAAAAATTATTGAATAAAAAATGACTAATTCTTAACGTTCTACAACTTTTGTTCGAAACTTTTTTTTCGTATCGTTAGTTTACCAATTTTTTTCACACGGGTGTCCAAAAAAAAATTACACTGCAGTAAAAAATCTCGACACGACAAAAAGTTTGAAACAAAAGTTGTAGAGTATTAAAAATTTATCATTTTTTGTTCTACAATTTTTTTCCTATTCTGCAATAGTGAGAAGCTATTCTTCTTACAAAATAGGAATTTATGAATTGGTCATTTTCTGACTCACAAATTTTACGATTGTGCCACTTCTCTACTTCCAATCGGGAAGTTAATGATGGATTCGAGTTCAGGAGGACCGAATAATATGAAAATGCTACCAAACATACCCCTATCCCTTTATGTGCAGAAACAGAGGTGTTTCCACTCTTGAAACCCTCTCCTGCATGCTCTCTAAGAACAATTTTTGACGGCCCTGTTCCCCAAAATTATCTTTCGGTTCATGTTCTGACACCTTAGAGTATGATTCAAAAAAATCCTACCCTGACAAGGTAAAATTAAATAATAAATACAGCTCAATTTCTCCACCCTGCAAACACCAACAAAGCCTCTAAATTTAATTCGAATTAGAATACCTCCCACTCAAATTTCCGACTACACAGCCGATCAATCAGTTGACAATTTCATCCATCTTTAAAACCCTCCAGAAAAAAAGAATAATCCAACTCTCGCAAAATTTTGCCAAAACCTGCCCGAAAAAAAAAACCAATACCGAACGAATAAATGGTAAATACAAAGCGGATATTTCAACAACGCTGTCTAAATCTATGGAACGTCGCCACTAGTATGATGGAAAACGTATCAGAGCTTATTAAGGGTTGAATATAGAAAGAACGACTTTTCCGGCCAAAGGACGTCGGGTCGGGTCGAGTCGTATGTAGGGCAACGAATACATCGTAGCCTGCCAAAAAAGCAATTAAAATGTTAAACCGGCTCGATATTTCCGGCACGAAGTACGAGATCGGTTGGTAATTTAAAAATACAAAAATAAATCTTTCTGACCACCTCATCGGTGAAATGTCTTCTCGTGATGAAGTAGTTCTCAGCCTTCTATTCAGCACGTTTATAAATTCGTCATTTTTCGCCACCACCGTATTGTTATCGGAATGCTTCAGCTGAAAAAAGCACGGATGTATATCGCGATTTTTCAGCACTAACGAACCGGCGTTGAATCTGTAAAAGGAAAAAAATTCATTTTAAGTTGTGATTTTTCATAATGATGAAAATCGTTTGGTTGTTTCGAGTTCGGTGCTTTCGCAGTTTCCTGTTTAATTTCTTTATCAAGCAAAGAGGGAGAGTTCGCATTTATCAATACGAAGACCAAGATGAGTACAGAGATATGTATCGAATTATTTTGCATAAGTATTCATATCTTTATTTATACGTATAAGAAGAGAAATCAACCGCTTCTTCTGATAGGTTTTTTTTTTTGCTTACGTAGGTACCTAAAAATACAAGGTGAGATACGAGTAAGTTTATTTGTTAGATAATCGAAACATCAATGAAAAAGGCAATATTAAAATAACCCGAAGGGTATAGATTAAGTTCATTCTTGTATACCGACCAAGTTACTCGTCGGTGAACAAAATAAGAAGTAGGTATAAAGAGAAATAAAATTCCAAGTATGCGCCCTTTCAACTTTCGCCTAAACTTGCTAGGCTTACTTTATATAGGTCTACTTCACGTTGAAAATTTGTTTACCGACGAAAACTTTTGTCAAGGCGTTGGAAATTAATTTTACTTTTTTTTTCTTTCGGCACTCGGATTTATTACGTAAAGGAATCGAAATAAGACAAGGCGATGGAGATGGGGTTTTAATGAAGGTAGTAGATTAGTTTGAAGTACTGTTTCTTTGTAATTATACGATTGTAAAAATACCTACACATGTATAAAATGATAATGATATTGATAGGTACCTACCTACTATATTTACATACAAAAATAGTCAATGAAAGTTTTAATTATCATACTATGAAAAATGTACCAATTAATGTCAAAAATCGAAGTAAACGCACACTGAATATGAAATGAATTTTGAAAATCCCCCCCCCCCCCCTTTGAAAACCCCCCCCCCCCCCCATCCACCTCAAAAATTGGAAGAACTAAAAAAAGCCTTTCATTTAAGAAAATATAAATTTTAAGAAATGGATAATCCTTTTTTATCATCTACTACCCGAACACAGGGCACAGATGGATTAACCCCTAGTATCAACATTTTTTTTGAAGGATACAATTATTCTCGAAAAAAATAATTTTTTGAGCAAATTTTTTTAGAATTTTTTTTTTTGAAATTGAGACTTTATTTTTCAGATTTTTTAGAGAACATTTCTTTCAATGGAAAAATTTTCCCGAAAAAATCTTTAAAAAACTATTTTATTAACGTGTTTTCCCAATTTTGCCAAAAAATCAGAAAAGTCCCCACCTGGAAAAAAAATTTATGGAATGAATTCTTACTTGTGCATATAAATAAAATGTTGAGCCAAAGATATCACAATCATTGGGTAAGAAACAAAACCTGGATATTGATAAAATTATCAGAAAACTGACAAGACAGCTCGTAGTGTCACTGAATCCAAAAATGGGTTCCAAGAGGAACGGGGAGAAACACGACTAAAAATGTTGGAAAATTTTAAATCAAATTAAAATTTTTATTCGACCTCGTTTCGTTTTTTTGGTGAAAACATCAGCAATAGATTCAGATTCAGGATTTTCAAAAACTTACAGTTTGATACCTTAATGATAATATCGAAAAATTCTAAATTGTGGACCCAGCTCCCCCTCCCCCTCCATCCCATTTTACCATAGTTCTTTTGTCGTTTACCTCAGGAAATGGATTTCAGAGATAATACGAGTAAACGAGCAATTGAAAATCTAAATTTAAATTTTCCGAAATATTGACTAGAACCTCAACTCTTTGGTATTAAGGAGCTTCCAACCCCCCTCCCCCTCCCCCCGGCGCAAATATTTTTTCAACTTTTTTATGAAGAATTTGCACATTTTTAATATTTTTTACGTATTTTTTTCTGTATCAACTTGCAATTAAATTTGGCTGGCTCTTCACAGGGGCAAAATTTGCTTGAAAAATATCATTAAAAACTTGGAAAATTTGAAAACATTCAACATTGCAAATTGCAATTAAAGAATATTGATTGTGGCCAAAATTAATGAATGTATCAAGAAGAATTTCGTACAATTTTTTCACAATTTCAACAAAAAGTTGTTTTTTCCAAACTCCGCACGGAGTATTTATGTTTCAAGTGGTGGACTCTGCCAAAATAATTTATTTTATGATTCAAAAAAATGATTTTTTGTCGAAATGTCAGAGAAATAATAGAAAAATACGATCGTTTATTGAAATAGAACTTGGTGACTTTTTGTTAAAATGTGAGGGACTTATTGAGATAAAATTTTTGGTGAAAATGGCCTTTTTGCAAAATACGAGTAAATATAGGTACATCAATTTTGGATTTTTTTTTTTTTGAAATGTCAGGTGATAATTTGAAAATTTAATCTTATCTTTGATTTTCGAGCTATTTTTGCAGATTTCAGGCTTCAAAAGCATATTTTGCAGATTTCGAGCTCTTCAAGGGCATTTTCTTCACATTTTAACTTTTTTTTTTTACAAAATCTAGTTTGGATATTTTTGATCAAGTTTTTGAGTTTTTGAAAGTTTTGAGCAAAAATGACAATTAAAAAAATTTTGAATGAAAAAATGAAATTTTTTTACAGGTGCAATTTTTTTTGCCATGAATTGTTGTAATCTCCTTTTAAATTCGTAATTTACAAAGTTTGATACATTTTATCCGGAATCAATTTTAGAACGTGAGATCAAGTGAGGTTTGAGGTTAGGTCAGAAGGTCAGGTAAAGTTCAGTAGCATTTGAGACTGTCTAAAAGTCCAATTTTTAAACGATCTAAATTTTCCCAAGTTCAAAAGTTAGTTGATCACTTTATAAAATTTTTCAAAATCGAAAAGTCTGAATTTTTGAAGTTTTACAAGTCCAAAAAATCGTTTGAAATTTCAAAAAATTTTCAAGTCCAAAAGAGTCAAACAAAATACTTATCTAAAAATCAGAGGAACAAATTTTCGTGAGTGAATCTCATAATAGAATTTTTTTGAAAAATTTTCGAAATCAAATTTTAAGCACAAAAAGTTAGTAAAAATCTGAAAATTTTTCCAAATTCAAAAAATTCTTACAAAATGTCTAAAACCCAGCGTTAGGTAAAAAGCTGTCTTACAAAACTCTGATTTGAACTTTTCTTGAAATTTTTCAAGTCCATTGAGTTAAATTTTTTTCAAGTTCGAAAATTCGTTTGAATTTCTTAAAAATTTTCCAAGTCCAAAAAAGTCTGCCACAATGACTGAAAGTCCGCGCGATCTCTAAAATTGTCCAACTTCAAGAAGTCTGCTTGACAAAATTTCAGAAATTTACCCTGATTTCTGAAAGTTTCTTAGTTCAAAAAATCTAAATTGTTTTTCTGACAAAATGTCCAAGAGTCAGCGTGAAGGAATTTTCGTGACGTTTTTTGCAGGTTTAGTCATCGTAAAAGCATATCCTACGCTAATAAATGAGTTCAATAAAATTCAAACCTGCCTCATCTCATTTTTTCAATAATGAAAACGAAAAATCAAGTTGAGATACCGATTTTGTATATTCCTCGACTTTTTTTTCAAGTAAAAATGGCAAGAAATGTAGGTTGTAAAAAATCTAAGTCCTATTTTGAAAATCTTTCTGTTTTCTAAATCCTAAATCGATTGCAAATCACAATAGAAAAAAATTTGTTGAAAGAAAAATCATCGATTTAAAGTGCTCCGCAATATTTTCGTAAAAATTTCCTTCAAATATTCTATATTTTAGGAAATTTCAAAGAAAAAATTTCTCATTAAATTAAAAAAAAATTCAACAACAAAAAGAAACCATCTCGAATCACCAATTAACACCTCACCAGCTATAATTCGAAACGAATCCGACCTTTTTGCCCACCTCTCCCTCACATTTTCCAAAAATAAAACCAAAACCACTGCTCATCCATCCGAATCATTATCTACACAAAACAATGCCTACCTATCTCCATCTAGCTACAATACCAACGAACAGCACGCTCGTTGCGAAATGAATATTTGACAGTAGACCAACTCCAAGGGTAATTGATGACCATTCGGCTCGTACGCTTAGAGTATCAATTTGGTAATGAGTGCGACTGCGAATGTGAAAGCATCCGAACCCGTAGACCAATCACTGATTACACATATTGTACTTACTTGTTCGGTTCGAAACGATATTGAGGCCTTTTCATGACCAACAGCTTGGGTAATATGTGAATAAAAACTCGTTTAACCCACGGTGCCATTTTGTGTGTTTGCGGCGACCGAAAGTGCACATTTAGGACGACAACGGTCACGCATATACTGTAAGCATAATATACAAATACCACCATATATAGATAGAAAATACCCTCTATCGTACCTATATTTCAACAATAACCGTATATAAGGTATGATAATTAAAGGCGAAATTTCTTTAATGTAATTAACAACGTTTAAAAGCTCTCACCCTTCCCTGCTTCCTCCTTTCCTAGACGACTTAACCGCGTAACACGACCGAGCCATTAGTTAAACGATGAGGTGGCGAAAAGAGAGACGTAAGTATCTTAAACAGGTGCTTAATTTCGGTAATTGTTTCCACAAAGATGGTGAAGAGAGACGAAATTAACTCGAATGCTTAATCTGTTCGACGCTCGACGTTGCTTTTTTTCATAAGAATAAAAAATTCTCTCGTCGGGCGAAAAACATCCGCGAGGAAAAATCTACTCATTAGGGCGAGAAAAAAATCGCACGCCGCGTGGTCGTGGAAAATACGAAACCGTTAAATCGTATAATGAAAAATTCATTCGAACGAAGTAATTGGAAAATATAATTTAAAATTACTACGCCGCCGACGACCAACGAAATTGGTCGTCGCAGCTTTGACGTTTTTTTGACAAATAGTCAAACCGCAAAATTTAGCCATTTGGCATAATAACGACTCCGCGAAGCTATACGAACCGATTGTAAAATTCATTTATTTCAAACCTCCGGCCCGAGCCATACTACACGCGTCAATAATTTTCGACGAAAAATTACACATACTATTTGTACGTACGAGTCCCATTTCGAGTCATTTTTTACCCCCAGTCGTCTACGTATTCGAAACGAGAGAAACTTTTGATTCGTCGACGAATAAATCAAGCAGGCGAAAATGCAAAGGGGACGATTTCCAAGCCGTATAATTCATACACTACGTACCTTTAAAATCGCCAATTTGTCTGTTCGTATAATTTACACGAATTGCTTTAGACAGCCTCGATGACGCGGCTTTTAATAAAAAAAAAAATCCCTATCGAGGTTTTTTTTCGCGCCCTTCGTCGACAATTTTCTAATAATATCCGATACCTGCGCCTACAATATCGTGCATATGCACATGTATGTAAAACTTAGCACGATTTAATACGTAGGTAACTCGAATGTCGAAACGTGTAATTAAAATTTCACCCCGAGGTATAAATCTTACAGCCGAGCGGTAGAAATGTGGCCTATCTACACATACCGAATGTATAATAGTCTTATGCCACAAAGGAACAATTCGATAATTCCAAAGCGTCAAGTTTTCTCGGCATTGGCGCGCTTTGACACCGCGTAAAAGTTATTACCAAACAATATCGAAGCCAGGCGCCGAAAGTAATTTTCATAATTGAAAACACACCCCCGAAATCGGGGGGAACGGCAAATAGAAAAAAACCCAAATTGGCTCGGTTTCCCTTTGACGTACGAGTATGTGTATTCGGGCGCGTATGTGTAGAAAACAATTCGAGCCAATGTGCACAAAACTTTCTTAATACTTGGGCTTTCTTTTCGAAAATTAATCCCAATAAGTTATACGTAATCGTATTATGCAAATAAATCAACGTACCTGATCGATACCAGTATCATGGCGAATATCAGATATTTCCCCAGTAACGGTATCACCAGAGATGTTGGCGGAATGATTTCCACAACCAGTAAAAAGAACACGTGGAGACTAATGAGAATCGATATTGATAACGTGACCTGAAACAATAAGCGTTAAAGTTGATTAGACTAAGGATAAAGTTGATTGAATAACCTTAAAATTGCTTATAATGTCGTGAAAATTATTAGAATTGTAGAAAAATGGTCCATTTTTCGAGCGACGTTTACTAAAATAATGTGAAAACCGGTAAAACAATAATAAAGTCGTTCAAAATGGCGGAAACGATTGATCAAAATTTTTATAAAAATTGTTGAAAAATATTCAACTTGATACCAAACCAATAAAATTTCTTCAAGAATCTAACATTTTTGAGAAAATGTGCAAATTTCCACAAAATTCAAGTAGGTACTCAAAAAATAATGAAATTGTAAAAAGAAATTATTGAATTTTTATTATCACAAAATAAATGAAAAATGGAATTTTCAAAATTTCAACCAACTTTTAATTTTATTGCATCATGCAGACAGAATTCAAGTTGATGCACAACGTCATTCACCAGTGGAAATGAAAATTTCATAGAAAATGGGATGCGACATCAACATTACTTATTTGTATTTTCATTTTTCTAGGTGACATTAAAAAAAAAATACTCTCAAGTCTCAACTACTTATCCCTAAAAAAATAACGGGACATGGTACACAAATTTTCAACCCCCCACCAATTTCTTCATTACTGTAATTAAAAGAAAATAAATTAAAATTAAGGATTTGGCACTGACAATTAATGATTCGGCATCGAAAACTAAGGATTTGATACCAACAATCAATAATTAGACAGCAAAAATAAGAATATGATTCGGCATCAAAAATTGATGATTCGGCATCAAAAATAATGATTTGGCACCAACAACAGTTGATGATTCGACACCGGTCATAAGTGATTTGGCACCAAAAGTAATGATTTGGCACCAATGATTCGACACCGGTCATAAGTGATTTGGCACCAAAAGTAATGATTTGGCACCAACAATTAATGATTTGGCATTAACAATTAATGATTTGGTACCAACAATCATGACTTTGCAAAGACTCTGCATCAAAAATTATTCGGCATCGAAAATTAACGATTTGGCACCAACAATTATATATTTGGCAATAGAAATGATGATGGGGTACCAAAAATTGATGATTTGACACCAACCATAAGTACTTTGGAGTTTGGAACCAAAAATGATGAGTCGGGACCGATTTGGCAGCGAAAATATTCAGCGCCAAAAATTGATGAATCGGCAGCTACAATTGATGATTTGCCACCAAAAATAATATTTGTTACCAAAAATTAACGATTCAGCATCAAAAATTAATAATTTCGCACTGAAAATAATCGTTCGGCACAGAAAATTGATGATTTGGCACCGAAAATTGATGATTCGGTGGGTACTGAAAATTAATGATTTAGCACCAAAAATAATGATTTGGCATCAACATTTAATGATTCGGTATTGATCATAGGTGATTTGGCACCAACAATTAATGATTTTGCACCAAAAATAATGATTTTGTACAGATTTGGCACCAACCATCAGTGATTTGGCACCAAAATTCAATGATTTGGCATCAACGATTGATGATTTGTCACAAAAATAGTGATTTCGTACAGATGTGGCGTTGGATTATTTGTCACCAAAAATTAACGATCTGGCACCAACAATTAATGATTTGGTATCAGAAATAGTGATTTTGCACAGATTCTGCATCAAAACTAGTGATTCAGCACCAAAAATTTATGATTTTGCATCAATAATTAATGATTCGGCACCGATCATGATTTGGCACCAAAATTTAACGATTTGGCACCAACAATTAATGATTTGACACCGATCCTAAGTCATTTGGAACCAGAAATGATGAATTAGGGCTGACTCGGCACATAAAATAATGATTCGGCACCCAAAATTCAAGATCAAAACAGTCTAATTGTGGACGTGGCACAACAATTTGGAATTTGAAATAATCGTTCCTATTTCTGACTGTAGAATTATAATGCAATTTTGATTGAGAAGCCGACAGTACAGTCATCACTTTAAAACTTTCAAACCAACTTACAGTTGATACTGAAAGTCAATCTTATTGAACCAACTAAGCTTAGAATTCATGCTCAAATTCTCTTCTTGCAATTTAAATGATTTGATTGAATAAACGCGAATGTAGAATCGAAGACAAAATTGATTGTTTTTCAAAACATCGATTTCAGTTTTTGATTTTCAATTATTATAATATAGGTTTCGATTTTCAAAACGTCAGTTTGAGTAACCTCCTTATAATTTTTCTGTTTTTGGAATTTTTCACAGTTGAAATTTGAAAAAAATTTCTTCTTCAATGGGGAGAAAATTGAATCAAATTCATTTTTAAAATCAAAAACCAAAATTAATCTGAACCAGAAACCAAAATCGAACGTTCAGATTTTAATTAATTTTGGTTTTAGCATCTTTGTTGAATTTTTGAACATGAAAACGTTGGTACGAAAAATTTAATTATTATATGACTGCTTCGTTGTTGCATTTTGTGGCTTTTTGTATTCTTGGCATTTACGAATAAAACCGAAAATTATCGACAGACTGCTCTCGAAATCTCTAATATTAATGAAAATCGGAGATAATAGTTCTCATCTAAAGATATTCCAATACCCTGGCGAAAGCTGCTAATACATCTGGCTAGTATAGACCCATTCCAAAATACGAATACTCTTTCGTATCATATTATTTATTATAATGTAAAGGTACATTACATAACTAAACGGTTCAGCAATCTCGAACGATAAATTTTGATCTCTGATGTATTCATTTTTTTTTTTTTACGGCTAATACATATAATAAACCATTCATAAATATACCGAGATAGGCGAACGAGTTTATTACATGTATAACCAATGATGGGAAAAAAATTTCCAAACGACTGTGCGTATTAGGTACGGTACGGAAGATTCGATGGTAAGAAAATTTTCGTCCAACTTATCGGATTTCGGTCATAAATAAAAGCGACAGACTAGAGTTGGCAAATTAACTGCCTACAATAGCGAAAAATTTTTTCGCAACATTCGAAGAAATATCAACGACATTAAGACGAGCAAAACACGCGATAAATTTTAAACAAAATGGAAACGATAATTTCCGCCTTAGGAATATTTTTCAAGAATAAAAGAAACGATTTTTATGGCACTGTTCGTCGAATATTTCGATACGACCGAGTAAACGTCGGCTCTCTGCTCTCGTGCTCTATATCTCGTATACGTTTACTTACGTGTACGAGGACGAGATATTCCGCTAAGACGTATAAATCTTACGAGTATTGTTGCCAAAACGAAACTTATTTTACTAGATTGGGGGGCACGGTGTTAACTTGACTTTGTTTTCGTATACTTTTTCTCGTTACCTAACTCGGTTTTTAGACAGGTGCAGAGGGCGGAGTAGAAAGAAACGGGAAGTGTTAAAGATTGGATTAATTTTGCGTACGTTTCCAAATGGATGCATAAATTATTATCTGTGTCACCTATCCAGCTAGCAAAACTACCCTCTTTTTCCAGCATATCGCGATAATCTAGTATCTAAGGAATTACGTGTAGCTCAGCGTGATAAAATGATTCATTGCCAAAAAGAAACCAACGTAATCAAACGAATTATTCATTCGTATTCGGAACATATTTTAAGCAATTTTCATTCTGTAGAAATAACAATTATAATTGATCTTTAATTTTTGGCCAAGTGCTTGGAAATTGTTTTAAATGTATTGAAAATACGTAAAGTTTCATCAAAGTTGTTTTTAGTGTTGTAAAAAAAGTTGTTGTAACCAGAGCGCGGGGGGGGGGGGGGTTGACCCTCCAGTCATTTTTTACTCGGGAATTCGGCAAAATTTCGGTAAATTCTCAGAGAAATGAACAACATTTTAATAATTCAGCCAAATTAGGAAATTACAAATTCGGTCAAATTTTGAAAAGTTCAGAATTCCGAATTCGGCGGCAACATGTTCTAAAATTGTCAATTTTTTTACTTTTTGACAAAATTTATCCCTCGCTTCTCTTGAGCAGTGTTTTGTAATCTCCTAATGATACCTAAATCTTCGTTAAGGATAATTAAAATTTCTCTAAAATTTGAAAGAAAAAGATTATGAAATTTCAGCTTTCGAATCCTTATTTTCGGTAACGAATCATCAATGTTCGGTGCCAGATCATTAGTTTCGGTTTTGTAGCAAAATCATTATTTTCGGGCCCGAATCATTAATTTATGGTGCTGAAACCTTACTTTTGATGCTGAATTTTTGTCACATCATTATCTTTGGTGCCAAATCACTTATGGTCGGTGCCTAATAATTTTTGGTGCTAAATCACTTATGGTCGGTACATAATCGTTATTTTTGAAGCCAAATCTGTGCCAAATCATCATTTTTTGTGCCGAATCATTAATTGTCTGAGCCGATTCAGTAATAATTAATGATTCGGCACCGAAAATAATGATTTGGCCCCGACAATTAATGATTATGCACCAAAAATAATGATTTTGCAAAGATTCGACATTAAAAATAATGATTCGGCAGCAACAATTAATGATTTGCCACCAAAAAATAGTGATTCGGTTTCAAAAACAATGATCAGCACTAATTCAGCGGCAAAAATAATGATTTGGCACCGACAATTGATGATTATGCGTTAAAAATAATGATTTGTCACCGACCATAAGCGGTTTAACGCTGATTCGGCACCAAAAATTAGCCATTTCCCACCAACAATTAATGATTCGGCACCATCCATAAGTGATTTGGCACTGATTTGGCACCGGAAATTTCGACCCAATCAAATGAATAATTCAAAGTAATGATTCCTGAAAGCGCTCTTTCATTTAAGAAATTTAAATTAGATCATTATGATAAAATTTTCTCAAAATTTTGGCTGAACAAAAAATCAGTGGATTTTTTTACCAACTCTATTTACATGTTTTTAATAAATACTTCATCCTGTTGAAATTTTTACTGTGAGGTAAGAGTAATTCTGTGAAAATTGAGACATTTTTCCACATTATACCTATGTACTTGAATTTTTGGACTTGAAAAAGTTCAGAAATCACGTTGACTTTCAGCCATTTTGTCAGACATAAATTGTATTGGATAAATCTGACTTGAAAAAAACCGTATTTGGAAATTTTTTAGAGTTCAAACGACTTCTTGGACTTTATAAAAAAATTCAGAAATTACATAGACTCTTAGACATTTTGCTAGACAAAAATTATATTGAATCAACCTGACATGATCCAACTTTTAGACTTGAAAATTTCAAAGATTCTTGCCTCTTTTTTTTGAGATCGACTTTCGGACATTTTTTCACACATTTTACTTTTATTTGAGATTTTAAACGACTTTTTGGACTTGAAAAAAATCAGAAATTACGTTGACTTTTAGACATTTTGTCAGATAGAAATTGTATTGGATCAATCTGATTTTTTGGAGTTGGAAAAAAATGAGTTACCTAGTTAATTATGAGAAAATTTGTTAAGGGCCAATTTTGGGTAATTTAAGTGACCAACACAAACTTGAATGCTCTAAAACTTTTACATGCAATGTCCCGAATAAGAATCGAGTCGATATTGCTGTCACCAAAAGCCCTTTTTGGAATGAATTTCCAAAGTTGACAATTTTTGGAAGTTTTTAAAACCAGTTCGTGATTTTTTTTCAATTTTTTGAAGCATGATGATGGTTTTCGAACGACTGTAGTGAGAGGTAATTATTTGATTTGATTATTTTTGATCATGTCAAAATTGCAGCCTGGTCAAACTTTGGACTGAAATCGAAATATTAGATTTGTTTACCTGAAAAATATTTTGAGAACCCCTGAAAAACCAGAAAGTTGAGGTTTACGAAAAATGTTTTAATTTTTCATATAGGTAATTTTATTTTACTAATTTTCGTTCGGATTGTTTTTTGTAGAGTAAATTTTTATTACCCCTGAAAAAACTAAAAAACTCATTTTGCCCAATTCAAAGATGAAAAGCCATGGAATCGTCATGCTCTTCGCATATACAACTCAAAATTCTGTTGGCATAGATAATGGATATGTCTTACAGCTGAAAGTCAATCTGAAAATCTTTTCCATTTTTTTGTCAATTTTTTTGGTCCATTTTACGTGTTCATAAATTCCGTCACGAAATTTCTTGATGATAATTTTTGGGCATTTTGTCAGATTTTTTTGGACTTGAAAAAAATTTTCAGATTTCTATTGACTATTTGAATTTAGAAAATATCAGAGATGATGCTGACTTTTGTCAGACAAACAATTTAGATTTTTTGAACTTAAAAAATTGACTTTTAGACATTTTTTCAGATTTTTTTGGAATTTAAAGTTTGTTTAAGTTCCATTGATATTTTGGGCTTGGAAAATTTTCAAAGATGATACTGACTTTTTATACATTTTGTCAGTCAAATAATTTGAACTTTTTGAATTAATAAAATTTTAGAAATCAGGGTAACTTTCCAATATTTTGTCAGACAAACTTCTTGGATTTAGAACTTTCAAATATTACGTTGACTTTCAGACATTTCGGCGGACTTTTTTGAATTTGAAAGATTTTTCACATTTCTATTGAATTTTTGTAATTGGAATTGGATTTCGAAAATGTTTTTAAAAAACTTCATTACGATATTCACTTACGAAAATTCGTTACGATGACTTTTAAATATTTTGTTTGACTTTTTTGAGCTTGGGAAAATTTTTTAAAATTCAAATGACTTTTTGGATTTGAATATAATTTCAAGAAAATTTCAAGTATCACGATTTTATAGACTTGAAAAATTCAACGAGCAAAAGCATATCCTATGTTTTATAGTTTCATGGATAATATGGAAATGTCGGGTAAATTTTGTTAAGACTTTTGAAAACTAATGAATTTTAAAAAGACAAATCCACGTACCAATTTGTCGGCTTGAAGAAAGAATCTATTGTTGTCCATTTTTTTCTTACCGATTCGCCGATTTCTTAATTTTTTGCCAAAAAAATTAAAAACAGACGACAGCTTAATCAACAACTTACTCCAAAAAATGAACGCAGATTGTAATAACTTCCAAAACCCCCTTCTACGAAATAGTTTTTAAAATTTGACAATATTCGTCGAAAAATCTGATCCATCTTGGTTTCTCTTTTCATTCGCAAGGTACGTCGAGAAAATTCTCGTTGAAACTTACGTAATTCAGCTTCTTTCATTTTCGTTTTCTTTATTTTCAAGGGAGCATCTTTCATTTGTCCTTTACATTGTTCTTTTTGCTCGGTAACTTTTCTGGCGAGAAAAGTAATCAACACCGATCACGTTTTCTTTCCCCGCAAACAACCCTCAGCCAGGCGGGGTGGTGACAAAACAGAAAAATGACGACTGTCGTTCTAACAAAGTCGACAATTTATTTAGTAATTGAGAGGAGTCGTCATAACAGTGTAATTTTTTGCGTCTTTTCATCCCAACGATACGACGGTGGGAAAAGTACTCAAGTTTGTATACCTCGAGCTCGAATTAAAATAAACTTTAATATTTCTAGCATGAAATTAGAGCAGGACTTGTTTATAGTTGGTATTTCGTAATTTTCGTACCACGAACACCGCACCGCGTCACGTCTCCAATGACGAAGAAAAAATATCCCGACGTCGAAGTAATTTTATAAATTAACACGAAATAAAACTTGGGCGATGATGAAAGTCGTATACATACGTTTACGTACACGATGAAATTCGCCAACTGTCGTATAGTTTTGTTGGTTGCGACTTCATATACAAAAGATTACCATCACTCAAAGTCTAGCGAGTTTTTTTACGGCCTATCACCGCAATTATCGCGCGGTGTTCCTTTGCAAAACCCTAAAACGTGAAGTTAAATTGTAAACTTGAACGTTACCTGACACAAAGCACGCGTACCATCAATCATAAACATATACCCGACAGCTCGAGAAACAACCTACATACCTTTTCTCGTCTATACGAAATTCACATTGCATATTGCTTAGTACCAAAGGTAGTATAGAGGTACCTCGCCGAACGTTAACACATACTCGTTTTTTTCCTTCTCATTTCACTTTACCAGTGTACTCGTAAGTACACGTTTATACGACCTTATTGTCGGCAAATTGAATAAAATAACGAAAATGGTCTCGGATAGATAGAGGTACAGGTACATACATACTCGTAAACAGGCGGCATTGAAGGAAAAATCAAGTCAAAAGAGAGCTATCTTTTTAAGTGGTTTAGCAAAAGAGAGAGAAGAAAAAGATATTGTACACAGAAATTCGTAATAACATTTTATGGAAAAGGATACAACAGACAAGACCCCTTTAAGTGGTTTCGTCTGTATTTTCGTGCCTTCATACCGTATGCACTTGTAACACGTATGATACAAATTTTCAACGACCGTTTTCACTTTCAACAGTGTCCGTTTATATGTTCATACATATGTACGTAGTACGTACCTAAGCTTGTTTTCAAATCGTTTAAACGTCGTTTTTGCAACTTATCGTTTAGCTAATGGTTGTAAAATCGTGTTTTTGGGATTCGATACAGCTCGTACCTTTTTTTTTAAGGTGATCTTGTTGTGGAGAAAATTAAGCTGTAAAAGTTATTTCGAAGCTTGAAGTGTTTAAGGAATTCGAATTAGGTGAATTTTTTACCATAATTTCAAAGTTTCAGCTTGAATTCTTTGATTAAAATGACTGATTTGGAAACTGAAGCGAAACCTGTCATTTGAGAGGGTTCAGGTTCAAAAAACTATAAGTTTTGGAAGGTTTATTTCTCACCTAATTTAAATTTCCTTAAAAAATTCTGAAAATTCTGCGAAAAATATCGCCAAAAATTGTTCAAGTCTTGCAAAATTCTACAGGGTGTCCATTTATAAAGTCGATGGTTCTGAAAATGAAAAAAAATAACAATTTGACTGCAGAAATATCGAAAACCAAGCTCCCTAAATAAAAACTACTTGCTACTAGGAGAAAGAGAATTTCAAGTTCTGCAATTTTCATCCCTTGCATTTTTTTTGCATCACCCTTAGTTTGGCCAAAAAATCCATTTTTATGGAAAATTTACGAAGTCGTAATAATTTCAAAAATGAAACAACTTTGACTGCATAAAACTCGAAAACTAAGCCCCTTAGACAAAAATTAATTGCTCCTAGCAAAACAAGAATTTCAAGCTCCACAATTTTCATCCCTTCCATTTTTTTCGTAGCACCCTTAGTTTGGCCAGAAAATCTATATTTATAGAGAATTTACAAAGTAGATGCTATTTTTTCTCCATTTTCAAAATCATCGACTTTGTTCGTTTTCCAAAAACATGGATTTTCTGGCTAAACTAAGGGCGCTATGAAAAAAATGCTAGAAATAAAAATTGTAGAACTTAAAATTTTCTTTCTTTTAGGTACTTGACATTTTTTTTCTAGGAAGCTTAGTTTTCGAGATATTTACTGTCAAAAAGTTTTTTTTTTTTTCATTCTCAAAACTATAAATGGTCCACCCTGTGTGTTAATTGACTGAGATTTTGTTTTTTAGCTTACGATGTTCTATTGAATGGGATTTGGAAGATAAGTGAACGTAGAAAAAATTTCATAAATTCGACTAGTCTTGAAAAATTATCACTTTTGGAAAATTATTTAACTTGAAATTTATAAATTGGCAAAATTCTTATTCGAAATGTAAGAATTCCTATAAAATTGTAATTTTCCGATTTTTTTTTTAATTATGACGTTTTTACCCCAAAAGTGCGATTCAATCAAAAGATATTTTTTTTAAACAGCTGTTCAACAATTTTTGGCAATTTTTTCAAATATTTGTTAGCTATTTACAAGAATGGAAAAATATTCCACAAAATGCAAAAAAACTGATTAGGTACACCTAAAAGTTTGAAATTTTTTTGAAATTATTCATCTTAGATGAGAGAGAAAAATACTCCTCCCTCGAAAGGAAATGGTTTATTGGCAAATTTTTTAAGACCAGTACGATTGGGAATTTTTTCATATTTTAACAATTTCTGCGGCAAATCCCTCCCCCCTCCCCCCACACAAATTATGAGTTGGTCAAGTATCTAAATTCATTTAAAAGCTGTTTAGTTCTCTGATTTAGAAAAAAACACATTCTGGAATCAGGGCAAAGTATTTTTATAGAAGAAACATATTTTGTTTAGAATCAATTCAATTGAAAGAGTAAAATTTGGTTTGAATTTTTTGACATGGATATGTCTAATGGCTGGGGTCAATCCTAAAAAAGTGTCCAT
>FIZU01018846.1:0-10696 GCA_900064475.1 Pseudococcus longispinus | reverse complement strand
TCAACGATCATCATACCAACTTTCATGCTTCTATCATTAATAGCGGTATTTCGTGAAAAATTGACAGTTTGCGACTCTACTATATACCCTCGAAGATATCCGCCTTTACATGAAATATTAATTTTGACTTATCGTTTTCATTAGGTTTTCCATTCGCCGATCAAACTAAAAACTGTATTCAATTACTACCGCTTCGAATAACGGTTATACTCGTTCTCTTCCTTATTTCGTGAAAAAAAATCTATCATATTTTTAACAGGCCTACAAAACTAAATGAACTCATCACAAACATCTAGTGCAAATTTTCGCACCCGAAAAAATATCTGCTCATTTATTTTTCAATTTCATCGACCGCTATCGGAAGAGCATTTCAAACTACTGTTCAACATGCTCTCTTCCTTTTACAGAAATACCAAAAAGCCACCGTACACGAAAATTTCCACAATCTCAAATCTCATAATTTCAATTTCTAAAGAAGCTCGCAACTTAATGCGCTATTCGCCGGGTACAGATAAACTATCATAATTTATAATTAATGTTATATTAAAACAAGTGTACGATTTGGTATTTTCGAAACATTTACAAGGCAGTTAGGTCGATATTTCTCAACACATTCGATACATCCGTATATTTCAAAACCTATTCTCGAGACTGAAAGACCTTTCTCGTCCCTCCGCTGTTGAAAAATAAATAGGCCAACGTTCGACAAATTTCCATCTCAAGTTGACAACGAATTTCTTCGTTACTGCGATCGAATTATTTTTCGTAAAACGACTCGAAAATTTAAAATCAAATTAGGACACAATTTGCGTTTAAAGTTTCAAAATTCTAATAAAAAAAGAATACCGCGTAATTTGCTCAACTACGACGAAATCTGTAAGTTAATACACCAGAGTAACGATACGCGAGTTTTCAAAATTCCACAAAAACTTGGATAAACATTGAAATTTCAAAACTTGCTGTAAAAATTACGCGCTAACTTGAAACATACGAACGTGAATCGTCGCTTATCGCGAAGAAAAAACGAACACGTATCACGTAAACATAAACATGGAATAATCTACCTGCGTAGGCTTATCATTTCTAATTAGCAATCAATCGGTAGTCGATTAACAATGCCATTTTTTTGAAATAATAAACAATTCAGACAAAAGGCTTAGGAACAATGCCTAAGAGTAGAAAATTGACGAGATTTCATTGCGGAATTGAAAAACGCTAATTGCGAACAAAGTGTTTCCTAAAGTTGTTAATAAATATTTGGAATAGTGTTTTTCGTACGCGCTTACCTTACATAAAACTTCTACAGGTGTAGACATTTTTTTCTCACTAATTTTCTCGTATTTTTGTTTCTTGGTTGCAGCCTGTAAAATGCGAATTCCGAGGTCAGTACGGAGTAAATTGAAAATCAAACGAATAAGCGTGAATAATACATTACCTTAAGTCCTTGCCATGGTAAACAACCTCTATTGAAATACATAAGGACGTAACCTAACGATTCCATATCGTCTCGTCGACTGAAAATCAAAAATATAATCATCAAAGGGGAAGATGGTCTCCGAAATGAATCCGATTTAGCGATGATTACCTTTGTTCAATACCCAAATGGGCATTTATCGAGGCATAACGCGCTGTACCAGTTAGATTTTTATCTTCTCGATAACCTATGTGACATCTTGTGCGTGTGTCGCGGTATTTTTTAGCCAATCCAAAATCGATCAAGAATAACTGAAACAAAATTGAAAATTAAAAAGACGAAAAACGAATATTTAACGAGTGTGCGACGTACCTTGTTACAATGACGTCCGATTCCCATCAAGAAATTATCTGGTTTGATGTCACGATGAATGAAAGACTTACAGTGAACGTATTCAATGCGACCGATCATTTGATCAGCCAACATCAGTACTGTTTTAATAGTAAAACGCCTAGAACAAAAATTAAACAAATCTTCCAACGAGGGTCCCAGTAAATCCATCACCAGCACGTTGTAATCCTTCTCTTGGCCATACCATCTGCGTAAAATATTAATCGGAATTAGGATAAGTACGTACAAATAGGTATTTAACTCGCTACAAAGTGTACATAACAGAAGACGTGTTACCTTACGTGAGGGATACCAATACCACCGTGTAAAATTCTATACAATTTACTCTCGTAGAGAAGTTGAGGATGACGAGCTCTGACAGATTCGAGTTTTACTGCCACTTCCTGCGAAAGAAAATTAACGTATACTGTTAACAAACGTACAACTCTAAGGTGACGATTTATTTTACGAGTTTTCTTGCATAACCTACATTGACCTAATATTGGGAAAACTACATAGAAACTGTAATACTCGATTTAATGGTTTTACAAAAGAAATTCCAAAGCATTAGTCATCAAATTAAGTACATTTTCCAACGTACACTCGAATGAAAATACTGCTCTAACAAATTTTAAACTTTCTCTGCGTAAAACTGAGAAGTCTACGAGTGTCCGGAGGCATACACTAAAAGATTTCACCTAGTGGACAAGTATAACCAAAATTAAATACAGTAAGTCGAATGATAGAGTGGAATAACGTGGTGATATTAATAAATTAAGGTCGTTGACAAAAGCAGCACATTACGTTATCAATACTGTTCAATGTGGATGAGTTGTATATCAATACGAATACGTACTTCGCCATTTAATATGTTGATTCCTAAATATATGTCTCCGAATGATCCACTGCCTATTTTTCGAACCAGTCGATATTTACTACTGACTATGAACTCATTTTTAACAATACCTGCCATCTTTATACACTCAATTATTTGTCATTTAATAAAATCGACATATAAAACTTTTGGCATAAATTTCAACAAACACCATCAATTAGTGTAACGGGTAGCCATTATTTTGAGAATTTATCAAAAATACGTTTGAAATGGAATAAATATTAAGGAAAAATTTACGAATAAAATAAACTTTCAGGCTACTACACAAAAAGAAGTGAAAACATCGAGATTTTAATAACAAAGTATAAGCTGATTGACGACTTGTTAAACGAATTAGTTCCAGAAAATGACTAAAATCGTT
This sequence comes from Pseudococcus longispinus, assembly GCA_900064475.1. Classification (NCBI taxonomy): domain Eukaryota; kingdom Metazoa; phylum Arthropoda; class Insecta; order Hemiptera; family Pseudococcidae; genus Pseudococcus; species Pseudococcus longispinus. Next base: position 7,636 of record FIZU01018846.1, on the reverse strand, counting down.
TACTGGCTCTATGATGTAAACGTAGTTTGGCAACGTTTGATGTGGCAACGCGGCTATTATGAAAGTTAGTTTGCATCGTACATTTTTTTTTAAAAAAACTCAATTTTTATAGTAAAAAATGACACTTTAACAACAAAACTTTCAAAATAATATTATTTTTTATTCAAAAAATTTATAAAAGTTTTGTGTAATTCTCAGTCAATTTAGAAATGACAAAAAAAAACTGATTTTATAAATTCTAACTTTTGGTTCTATGACGTATGATTCAATCATCAGAAATTCAATTTTTTATTTCATTGTTTTGAGTGAGAGGCGGGGAGGGGAGGTTGAGGAACCAAAAATGAAATTTTGAAAATTGTATTTTTCCTAATTTTAATTTCTAATAGTTAAATTTTGCTCTTTCTTGAAATAATACATCAATTTCTATGCGTATTCATTACATATTTTCAATTGTTTCCACTAAAACTCACGATTTTTTCACGGATATGTACCTAAGCCAGCGAACCTAAATTACATTGAGGAATGAAAATATTCTAATAAATATGTCGCTTTACTTAATAAAATTTATTTTAAATTGAGATGAAAAAGTTTGACGAAGAAATATAATAGCGAACATAGGAGATATGCAGTTTAGGTACTGAAAATTATAGTACTCAGATACAAATTACCTCTATAGGTGCCAAGTACTTACATCTACTGCTGTGCGGCACATATTACTTGGAAATTGGAATCTAAACAGGAAGTGGGTCATTTGAGATTTAAATTGATAGAAAAATTTTGAATTTTGAACCACTAAATACTTGTTGTCTAATCATAAGATATAAGTACTTCAGTTGGTATTACAAATCAGGAATATGTACATCATTATGTACTTATTGAACTTGTACTGAAGTTTATGAAAGCAACGACGGAACGGAAGTAGAATTGAGATATTGTGTAGACTAAGAAAACATTATAAAACATAGTAGTATTACACTCTAACGATGATTGAATTGAATCGCCGCAATCTTCTTCAAATTAAAAATTTGGTACTTTTCATTTTCTTTACGTGCTTCTTTGCTACAAATTATCGATGAAATATTCTCAAACACTCACTTCTTTCTGCGAACTACTCAATGTACGAGCTAAATAAACATCTCCGAAGGAACCGCTTCCCAATTTTTTGATAATTTTGTATTTTCCGTTAATGATCAATTTGAAAACGCCAGAATGAGCAAGTCCAGTGATTTCATTTAGTGACACTTTATTCGAGTATGCGGACACCATAATTTTTATTTAAAAAATGTTATACACTTTAATTTCACTTGACATGAATACAAAAATTAATTACATAACAATGGTCAGAAAATAATAAATTTTGATGAAATTTCAAACAACAGTCGTCCAAATCTAAAAAATAAATAGGGGAAAAATAAAGAAATCAACAATAAAAGTGTTTAAATTTGAGAATTTGAATGATAAAAAATTGAGAACCAACTATTTTTCATAGAGATGAAAACTGATTCTTATCGCGTATCAGAGGATTCGCCCTTCACCAAGATTCAGTTTGATATTTCCGGCACATCTTCATATTTCTGAAAAATTCTTCTGAACAACTTTTAGTCATGTTTCCATGTTTTGAATAAACAGAAATAAATGTTTTTTCCACTTCATCCGGCATATTCCTCGCATTACCGGCCACGTATATACTAGCATTTTTATGCGCTAAAAGTTTCCAAATTTGTTCGCCATTTTTCTCGATAATATGCTGAACATATCTGTATAACATGACAATAAACAAACAAGAGTATAGAGCCTAAGAAATTCATTACTTCAAATAATATTCATTCTACTTACATTTTTTCCGGTTGATCTCTTGAAAAAGCGGTGAAAACCCGAATTTTATTCTCCTTTTGCAATGCAGCCCACTCATCAGCAAAGTAATAATCAGCGGTTCTGCTACGACAACCAAAAAATACGTAATTTCTGTCAGTTTCTCCGCAGTCAGATGTGTGATGGATATAACTCCTAAACGGAGCGATACCGGTACCAGGTCCAACCATAATTACGGTTGGAATATCCTTGTGACAGGAAATTGTAGATTAATAAATATATTTTTATTCGTAGACAAATCTTTCTTCAGCGTTTCATACCTTCAGCTGTTTTGAAAATGAAAGTAGTCCGGGAGCCAAATACACCGCTGCTTTGCTACCATTTCGAAACGAACCCAACCAGGTTGAACATAAACCAATTCTTGGTTTTTCTAGATCAGTATTATATTTTACTACTGCAACTAAAAGATGGATTTCGCCTTTGTGAATCTAAAAATGAGTACTGAAAATTTGCAACGAGCATTTTTCATCGTGGAAAAAGAAACAGCAAATTTATGTTAATTCACTTTAGGAGATGACGCTATTGAAAAAGAGCGGGGTCGAATGCCTTGAAATATTTCGAACAAATAATCGATGGAAATTTTTGCCACGACGCCAGGAAATTCTTCTAATACTTCGAGAATTGTTCGCCTAGGAATAGTACAATATTTGTATAATTCTTTGCCACCTCCGACACCAATAAATTTCAACAATTTCTGACGTTCTTTTTCATCATCAGTGAAATGCGAGAAGATTTCAAATGTGAATCTCCGCGGTACAATCTATACAGAATTTAATCAGAAGTTTTCATTGAGAAAAATTGAATTATGAAAAGAATAATCAGTTCACCATACCCACATTCAAATCGAAGTACTCTTTGACCACATTTTTAAAAGCGACGGGTTCTTCTAATGCAGGTGGAATAAAAATATTTTTGATGTTTTTTGAAACACTGATAACAGAATTTTCATTGAAATCTTTTTTTCGATGTTGGAATAGTTCAAAAAAACGCTCAACGGCTTCATCACTGTTCTGAGGTCTAACAATTAGCACATCTCCAGGATCGTAATGCAAGTTCTCCAACGTAAATTTCATGAATTTCGTATCCTGTAAATCACCCCTTTCAAATACCAACTTTTCTTGAAAAAACAAAAAATAAAAAATCGTTTAATTACTCGTACTTGAAAATGATCTTCGGAAGTAACTCGTTCATTTGAGGTACAAGTAATGATAGCTGAATTTGGTTTTAGCAGTTCTTCGCTTTTCAGATGTTTCTTTACCGGAGTGGTATATTCCAAAATGTTGATAAGGAAGCTGAAACATGTACGATTATTTAAGTATAATGGCAATGATTTTGTTCCCAATTTTTTTGAAAATGGAACAACAACCTTGGAGGCTCCAGCTTCGGGTGATTTTGCAACGCGTCCGAAGTAAATAATCCATTAATATAACTACATAAAAATAACATTTGAAACGATGACAACATTTAGTATTCAGTTTAAAACGGTACGTTGAGGACAAAAATTCACACTCGATTGAACAAAAATTATGAAAAGAACATCGACGATAAATTGATAGGCATGAATCATCGATCTTACATACATGGATACCCAGCGACTCCTAATACGCTTATCTACTCATGATGTAAGATGTAATCAAAGCGAATTATACATTTTTTCAATTCCTACAAAGGAGAATAAATGACTAAAGATAATTTTATAGATATAGCAGATATTTCAATATCGAATTATTGAACACATGACCGTTCTTATGAAACATTTCAAAAAAATCACAAAGTAGGAAAAAATCCTATTTTTAACATAGGATATGCTTTTGCTATGGAGAGTGATCTCGTAGAAAATTCCGTCACATAATTCCATGACCTTCTATCGAGGTAAAAAATTAATAAATTCTGACCTGCCATAAAAAAGAATCATCTTCTCAAACGCGATTACAACAAAAATGTCGTTTTACGATTAAGATAAATAACACCACATTAGAAATTGCTAATCAGTCGTTTGATCGAACGGTTTAAAAAAGTTTTAATCTAAACGAAAAAAGCTATATTTGCAATCATGTAAAAAACAAAATCAATAATCATGACCACGTTTCAGTCTGATATCTTCCATCTAATTCCATTTTCTCGAACAATTTTTCTACATAAACCTGATCATTGTTTTCAAACTTTGAATAACTAGTCATGAACGCTGATTTTACCGCTTCCGGCATATTCTTCGAGTTTCCAGCGACAAATATGCACGCATTTCGTTGAGCCAAGAGCTTCGCGATATATTGAGCGTTCTTTTCGATAACATGTTGGACATATCTGACAACATAAACGAACTTTCAATCATCAAGAAGTCTAATAAAATTTAAAAAATTTAATCTCAAAATTACATTTTTTCCGACTGATCCCTAGAAAAAGCTGTAAATACACGGACTACATTTTTTTCTTGCAACAGGAGCCACTCATCACTAAAATAGTAATCGGAAGTTTTGTTTCGACAACCAAAAAATACCACGTTGTTGTTTCCTGTATTTGGAACAGATGTATGATGAACGTAACTTCTGAATGGAGCTATGCCAGTACCTGGTCCAACCATAATAACTGGAACATCCTAAAATAAAATAATTTTTACTTTAAAAATTCATTAAAATTTTAATGAAAAAAATATTTCCCAAATATTACTATTTGTTTTGGAAATGTAAAGGATCCATTTCGTACGTATGCTGCAACTTTGGTACCAGGTTGAAGCGAAGCCAGCCAGGTCGAACATAAACCGATTCTAGGCTTCTTCAAGATGGTTTTATATCTTACAACAGCAACTAAAATATGAACTTCTCCTTTATGCACCTTAAATACAACATGATTCATTTCTATATAGATAGAAAAACACTGAAAATTGTCGTACATACTTCAACGTACACTTCTACAAACCTCTGAAGCAGAAGCGATTGAAAAAGCTCGAGGACGAATTGGTTGAAATATTTCGAATAAGTATTCAATCGGAATTTTAGCTACTGCATGAGGAAAATCTGCCAATACTTCTAGAATTGTTCTTTTAGGACGATGGCAATAATTATATAGTTCTTGTTGACCTTCGGCACTATTAAATTCAACGAGCTTCTCATATTCTAATTCACTATCGGTAAAATGTGACAAGATTTCAAAAGTGTATCGCCGAGGAATCATCTGAAAAGTGATAATACATTTAATAACCCAAAAAGCAAATTAAGAGAAATGAAGTGAAAAGATAGATGGAAATACATTACATTCAAATCAAAGTATTCCTTGACAACATCTCGAAGAGTAAGCTCTTTTTGTAACGCGTACGGAACAGGCATATCCGTAAATCTCTTAGTAACGCTAATGAAGTGGTTTTCATTGATTTCATCTATTCGATCGTTAAATATTTCGAAAAAAGTATCAACAGTTTTATCACAGTTACGAGGTTTAATCATAAAAACGTCTCCAGGAAGGTATTGTAGATTCTCCGACGAAAACTTAATCAGTCTTGTATCCTGTGAAATTATTTACCTACGTTTAATGATTTGTTGCTTCAATTAGAAAAAAAAATCATTTACTTGAAAATGATCTTCAGGAGTTACTCGTTCATTTGAGAGGCAAGTAACGACAGCTGAATTAGTTTTCAGTAATTCTTCCCTCTTCATTTTACTACCCGCACTGGAAGTATTGCTTTTCAAAACATTGACAGTCCATCTAAAAGATCATCACGAAAAACCGATTTCTTCAACGTTCTTTTTCCAATGAAAATAATGACAATAAGCAATAACCTAGACGAATCCAAGATTTGTGAATTTTGTTTAATCGACGAATCGCTAAGTACATCCCATAACTTGGATATCCACGGATCCACAACAGCATCAGCTCCAAGATCATGTTGATCATCAGCGTATCCAGGTTCAATTATTGGTTGGCCTCCTAACTGTAGTAATCGTTTATACAACTTTTTAGCTGCATGATTAAACTTTACGTACGAAGAATCACCCAAACCTAGTACAGAAAATCTATACAAAATTAATATTTTAATAACTAATCAGAAACCAACGAATTAGGCTGTATTATTATTTTATGTATGAAAAGCACACCTAACGTTTTGCAAAGAATTCAATGGTAGATTTCTTCTAAGTAAAAATTTCCAAAAATTTTTCATATTATCTGGTTGGGTTCCTTGACCAGTAGTGGAACAAACGAATATTATAACCGATTCGTGGATCAGGTTTGGAATTAGGTATTCATCCATGGCAAGAACAGGACCTTCGAAGGAGTACCTGTAGCAGAAAAGTAATGCACGTTATCACGAGTTATTTCCCCTTAGCTGTAAGAAATATCTGTAATGGAAAATGCATAGTTACCGTTTTCCTTCTCTCCAAATCCGTTCAGCTACTTCTTGAGCAGTTCCTGTTTGACTACCGTATAAAACAGTGAGCTTTTTGGTATTCATTTTCTCAATTTTGTTTCACAAGAATGATACCGATGTACACGGTAACGCAGTTCTAGACCTCTCCTCTGTTTTCGCTACGAATTATCCTGTATCGTTAACTTTCGAAGAATGAAATTTTACGAAATGAATCAAAAGATTTATAAAATTTCTGTCTATATCATCTTTAAATTTCAAAATTTACCCTTTTCCTTTCAGTGTTTTGAAATTTTGATAGCTTATCAGTGAAACATGTAGAATTTGTAATTACTGGTAATTACTAATTTGGTATTTTGGTAACAGAAACTGGAACGAAACACTGCATAAAAATAACAGAAACAAAATAATAAGCCGATGGCGCCATTTTAATTTTCTGTTTTTTATCAACAGCGTGATAAAACTGAAATTATTTCTTATTTTTTGGTCTTATTTTCCAAACGGTTTACTGAAAAGAAAATAATTGTTTCTAATTGTGTCGTAATATTGTGGGTGATAAGATTTATATTCATAATTCGCCATTCGGATTCTTGCTATGGACAGTATGCTTCAGCTTAGATTATTCAAGTCGACAAGTCGACAATCTCTCAAGCTTCAATTAACAACGTACTTCAGAGTCCTGGTTAGTAGTTATAACTTTAATAATCCGACGATCTCTTTCATTAAGTACTTACTTTAATTTTTTCATCAGGGTTTTCCGCAGAAAAGAGAACAACGCATAGTCACTTGCATAGGTGTACTTTTGGAGTACTTGAGTATCCAGCTGAATGAAATTGAAAAGTGGAAAATATCTTCAATCAGTTATAAATTGGCGATCGATTCGTCTTTGGATGGTACTTGGTTAAAATTCAATTCGAGTCGTACATCATGTGAGTATTTTAGTTTAGATACAAATGTGGTAATTAAGGACACAGTCATCAGGGAATACTGGTGATATCTATTGGCGATAATGTTTCCTACATATTTGGGTGATCTTCCGATCGATTTAACACGATGAAAAATGCCAGTTCGGTAACGAATTAGTAGCTAGGTATATAACCGTACTGAAAGAAGAAAATATTCATCGTTACTTTCAACAGATATGAGTATATCAGTGTACCGAACCGAATGACGCATAGATAGCCTATTAAAATTGACGAATGATTTTGAAATTTGAATTAAGTTTCAAGTTACTTGAAACCATTCGGTAGTGTTCGGTTAAGAAATACCCAATGTCTAATCACCAATGTAGTCGTAGCGGTTAACCCGAAAAAAGCCGGTTTTGTTTTTTTTTTTTTGAACACGGATTGACATGCGGGTTTTCTTTTAGAATGAACCAAAAGAAAATTTTAGGGAAGGGGGGCCATC
>FIZU01018837.1:0-11226 GCA_900064475.1 Pseudococcus longispinus | reverse complement strand
TGGTAAGTAAGATTGGATTTTTTCTTTGGCATCCAAAATTTAGCACTATTTTTTGGCGTTTTGGCTCCGATTAGCACCTTTTTTTACTTGGAATGCATCCGCTGAGAAGAAAAATTTGGCAACACTGCTGCAAATAGGAATATGTACCTACACTCGCATTTTCAGGTGTTTTGGGAAAATGAAATGCTTGTTCGTCAGCATTTTGTCATTTGACATCAACACAATTTCATTAAACGAGGGGAGAGGGGGAAATGATGAAATCCAAGCATATTCATTTCAAACAGCTGACGATGGATTATACCAATAAATAGAAAATATTAAATAAGTTCCTAATAGTTGTGTATAGAATAAAATATGTAAAAATCGTATCTACTCACTCATAAAAAATCTCGACTCTCTGGAAAACTTGAAAAATTCTTCTCATTTTCTCTGTAAATCTGAAAAAAAATCACCAAAAAAATTCATATAGTTATGCAAATTAAATCTGCCAAAATTCAATGCAATTGCAACGATGCATTCTATTTTATATTTTTAACCAGGTGCATAAGATGTAGTATAACATCGTTTTAAAAAATTAATTTTCTGGGTATCATACACGGGTGCAATATTACCCCTTTTTTCTGTCTTCATTATGGTATCGCATATGCTGCGATATAAATATAACCAGGGGCATGCACGATATTACCTCTAATTGATAATTTATATGACTAGAAAATTATTCATATCACCTATTTCTCGCTGTAGACAGACCCCAAAAAAATGAAATAAAAAATGACTCCGATTTATGTACCTTGCAACGTACAAATAATTATTACTCATTAAATTCCAAGGGCCCATTATTCAAAAAAAAATAGCGTGAAGTAGTCGACAAAAAAATACACCTCGCGTAAAAATAATAATCATGCCACTGAAATGTACCTACATTGGTGAGTAGACCCAAGTATTTGAATTTTGAATTCAACAACAATAGCGAATAAATTGATTATGGAAAAATATGCGCAAGAAAGGAAAGGGTTTTGCAAAAGATCCGAATCATTGAGGCGAATTAGCATAAAACTAGTATAAAAAGGTAGACGAGATGTACGTATTTATCAAGCAGGTCTAGGTACATCTAGGTATATGTCTACAGCATCAAAAACTGAATAGGTAATCCAATTCAGGATTTTACTTTCATCCCATACAAAATCTATAGGATACCGAAACTTTTCCTAAAAATCCACAACGTTCTATAAAAAAAACCTGCAACTTCATAAAAAGTAAAACCTATCAGTCGCCGTTGCGTCATCGCGCCGCAATCCTCCAGAAAAATAAATAAAAACGGTAAAGTTAATCAAAGTAATACGAAAAAAGCGCGTATAGAACGGTTTCTAGACATTTAGCGTGTTTGCGTGCCACAATTAACAGCACCTGTTGAACTCTCTTCACCTCCCAATACCTCCTGATAACTCCACCTCTTTCAAATACCGTAAATATAGTAGCATCCCTTTGGCGGTAGCCGCTATTAGGATTGGTGCTTCAGAACGCGATGCTATTGGTTGTTCAGCACGTGCTACATTTCTTCACCTGCTAAACGCGTTTTCAAGGCAGATGTACACCGTAATGTACAATACTCGAACCTACACCTAGGTGGGGAGATTTACACACTGTAATCCCCGTATCCTACCGTATGCACCAAATACGTACCAGAAGCTAAGCCAGACGGTGTTTAGTCTTAAAACCTGTAGCATGTTGTGAAGTTGTATGTTAGTCGACTGTTCTCGTTGTGGAAATCGAGTTTATTTGAAGTTTCGTTTTTATCTCGTAACAAGTTATTTCGTGAGAACGATATTGCGGATTGTTTCATTCCAAGTTTCGAATTGTTTTAAAACTATTTTTGCGTTATTTTTAAATCCGTTTCGAGTTTGAATATTTTTTTAACGTTTTATCATTTTTTATGGTTAATTCAATTATGCGTATAAGTGGTGAAGAGACTGCGACCATGTCGAGGTCTTTTTTAATGAAGAAATATAACTATAGTCATTGCCCTTTGAAGAAGAGGCCCATTCAATATATCAAAGAAGAATTACTCGATGATAAAGGTAAATACGACTTTTGATTATTTTATACAAAATTTTTTTTTTCAATACAATTTTTCGCAAGTTATTATGCCACAGAGTTTAACCCAAGTAATAAGGTTTTTTGCAATATCCCAAAGTAGAATTTTGTTTTCAATTAAATATTGAATTCGGTATATTTCAGAATTTTTTTTTTCAATTATAACTCGTTTCCTTTCAAAATTGAATCGATAGTACGTTATTTCTCCAGTTAAATTCATTTGTAACTTTGAATGAATTTTAATATTTTTCAACTTCTTATTTTCTTTAAATTCATGCTGAAGTATGCTTTATAGGTATAGTTACATTATTTTCCCTTCATGAATACAAAATACAAAAATCTGCAATCTTCTTAAAAATTATAAAAAAAATTATGAATTCGTAGCTGCATGATCAATTTTATTAAAGTTCAGTCAAAATTAAATGCTTCATTTTTTTAATGAACAAATTAACCCTAGAGTTTGAGATTCTCTGATAAAACTTTTATTATTCTTTAAATTACTGCAATTTTGTAAAATGACGATTAATTTTTTCAAGTTGAAAAAAAATACTGAAAAAAATTGAGCGAGAAAAACGGAAAAGTGAACAACCATAAACATTATTAAAAATATAATGTATTTTGCGTACACAAAAATATGTGAATTTTGCAATTTTGAATCGCTCGCAGAAAATACCCAAAAGAATACTGAGTTAAATTCAGCGCAGCGCACTTTAATTAACTGAATTCCTCGTGCTAAGATAGTCAAATTATACCTGGATATAAAAATTATAATTCAAAAAAAGAAACAATTTTAATAAATCTTGAAGCACTTTTCAATTTTAAGAAAGATTTGTTACAAATTTTGAATGAAAAATCAAACATTGATAAAATTGTTTTTCAAATGTCGTGAAATTAAAATTAAAATCCTGCAACATTTTTGGTCCAGCATTTCACCGATGTATAAAATCTTCTAGGTTTTGAAACATTTCTACTAAAAATTTTAGAAAATGCAACTCCCTATCTAACAATTATTCGTTTTTGGTGTTGACAATAGAAAATAGTTTTTTGAAAAAATACAGCATTCGTTGAAATCCTGCTACTTTAATCTAGCACTACCTTCAGCACTATAAAAATATCCTGACATTTTTTGCAACTTCTTCAGCATCAAAACATTATCCTTCTGTTGAAAGACATATCTATTGAAAATCCTGCAACATTTATCCAGCACTTCCTACAGCACTATAAAAACATGCTAACATTCTTCCGAACCTATTCTCTATTCAGCACCAAAATACTATCCTTCCGTTAAAAAACACATCTATTGAAAATTTGAAATCCTACAACATTTATCCAGCACTTCCTATAACACTTTTCTGAAACAACTTCAAATAAAAATTTCCGCAATTTCGAGAAAAAAAAATCCAAACAATTCCACACTTCTCAACCCTCCAAAATCTCTATACAAACTCAGCTATACTAAAACCTCAACACGTTATATTTTGCCCTATGGCGCACAAGTTTAGACTTTGAGACACTTTCACTATCACAAAGTTTTATTTATATCGGGAAGTATAACATCAAGGGCGCATACTATCGAGTGCGGGTGTTGTATAAAACGCGTTCAGAGGAGCAAGTCTGTAGTGCGGTGCAGTATAGCAGGCACCAGTACACATTGGAGAAATCTTCTCCAGTTCTAGTCGCTGGCGCCGCATAGCACCACGTTTTCTTGTCACATACATTCTTCACCTTTGTATAGTTCATAACTACCGGATTATAGTGGACGGCTTCTGATGCTTAATCGTTTCCTAGTTTTCTTTTTCATCTCTCTCTCTCCCTCTTTCCGTCATTTTTCTCCTTCATCCTAAATACTTGACGGGTCATCATTGTTATTTATGTTTACGAGTATTTTAATAACGTTTTTTTAATTGACGTGAAATTTTAGCTGGCGAATTTTATAACTCATTAAGGCTTAAATTAAATCACCTGTATTGGGATTTTTTCCGGCATATGCTTAAAACGGGGTGTCGGTGTTTAGCATATGAAAATACGACCATCGTTAAATTCGTCCAAATTATCGTAAACCAGTCGGCGACTCGTCAAAATAACGTTAAAAAATTATCTGATTTTTCTTCGCGTCGTCATCGTATTACATATCCTAGGGAAAATATATATTCGTGTTTCTCTAATATACGTTTCGATTGTATTGTCAAAAAATCGCGATAAAGAAATGATGGAACGCGGAAGTTGTCCTTCTTTTGACGAATACCGTATAATCATATACCCTAACGAACGAAAAGCTTATAAGCTTTCGACATTTTGGGTGTAAATTTTCATGGGGGAATTATTAGTTACGGTTATAAAGGCATAATAAAAGTTGACATTAACGGGTATACTGGTGAATGGCACGGTATATAAGACTATAGTATAGATACGAAGGGGATACAGGTACACCGACGAATAGGTATATTCGGCGAAAAGAAATGGTGTTCGAAACGTGCGGTTTGGCCGTTTAAAATAATCGTCAACTCAAATCCAACCGAGTTTAAATAACTCCGAAGGTGGAATAAATTATATTAACTAGCGTACTCAGCGGGTATATTGGTTATAAAATAAACTAGAATCCGGCGTGCTTGTTGTAATTTAAAAAGAGAGAGAAAAAACACAGATTCGTATATGCAGCGGACGAGAGAAGATCGGAGTCGAAATGAAGAGGAGAGAAGAGGCGAAAAAAAAGAGCAGCGAAAAAAAAACTACCTATAAGAACGTAAAACGACCTGTATGGAGATCAGGTTGTATGGTACCTGCAGGTTGCTCGTCCAGTGGGTGTGAGTGGGTACGTTGATGGTACTTCCAGGAGTGCAACTTCGTATATTGTAACGACAACTGGCCATGGAATGCGTATGTGGGTGACACGACGGTATGTACCAGAGTGCGTTCTGCGCTACCTCCCTGCCTCCCTTCGCCCTCAGACGTACTAAGCTGGTATATGCTGGAGAGAAAAAAAGAAGAGAAGTGAATCATGAGAGTGAACGAACTGAATAGAAAAGATTATACGCGCCAAGCCGCGATGTATTACATAAAGTTCAATTAAAAAATAAATAATAAAAAAAATGACGAAGAGACACGAATAAATACACAAGACACGGCGACCTAACCGCGCTACGTATCTTACAGATACCTATACTCGTATATGCGGCGTCGATGATAAAAAATATACGTTTCCTATAAATGTTTAATATTAATGTCATAATTTTCTAGATCCGGGATCGTTGCCATAAATTCTAAACGCAATTTATGACGCCTTCCCTTCTTATGATCGCGGCGAGTTTTTCGCCGCCGTAATTCATCGAACAGAAGCTGTTTTATCCGATACATTATCGCGATCGCGTCTCAATTACGAGCCTAGGCGCGCGAGCTACTTGTTCTACGAGCTATATCGCTCCATCGAGCTTGCAAGTCGCAGGGTTAAGAGGAAAAAATCCCAACTCTGTGGCATAATATACCATATACTTAGTCACTCGCATTATATATAACCGTTTTAGAACGCTCATCCGCGCCTTATTTCACTCTAATCTGATTCCAATTCTCTGGTTTTTGCGTAGATTTATCAGACGACAATTCAGAACCGGAAAACCTGAGCACGAAACCCGAAGACCTATCGTGTAAAACCCTAACGCCACCACCGGCCATCGCCCTCATCAGCGGTAAAAAAATCGACGAGGATGAACGCAACGGTAGCCCTCATCCAGCATTCAGTTCCTCGACAGAACGCGGTTTCGGTCAACACTTCCTTACCAAATCCGGCAGCGGCGGCCCGCTCGAACCATTGAATCTCAACACTGCCGTCAACCACGGTCACGAACAACCCCAGAATCCATCCTGGCCCAGAACCGTACCGGCCCACTATCCGCCACATTACATCCCCCTCAACTACATCTACCCACCGCAGTCCGAAGTACTGCCACCGTATTACTATTCGTCTCCGTCGCCGACACGTCTACCGCACGAGCCCATCTCACCTTACGAACCCTGCGGCTCACCAACTCGTCACGCTTTTACTCCATTCCGATCGCATGTTCCTGTCATCGCAGCATTACCACATCCGCCCGAATCTCGCCTATACCTAACGCAACCCGGAGAACACTCACCTTTATCACCCACCTCAACATCTTCCTCAAATTCCTACCCATACTACCCAGATCCGTCACCACCTCCGGTCAGCCCTGAAGACCTATCATCACCCGGTAGCGTCGGCAGCAACGGTAACGACAGCAGCGGATCCAGCACCAGTTCCAAAAAGAAGAAAGATTCAGCTCCTCGATACAAATGCTCATTCTGTTCCAAATCCTACTCCACGTACTCTGGACTATCCAAGCACCAGCAATTCCACTGTACAGCTAACGAAGACGCAGCATCCAAAAAGAAATTCAAATGTAAATACTGCGACAAAGAGTACAATTCGTTGGGTGCACTAAAGATGCACATCAGAACGCATACGCTACCATGTAAATGTCAACTGTGCGGCAAAGCTTTCTCCAGACCTTGGCTGCTCCAAGGCCACATAAGGACGCACACCGGAGAAAAACCATTCTCGTGTCCTCACTGTAATCGCGCCTTCGCCGACAGATCCAATTTACGAGCTCATCTCCAAACGCATTCCGACGTCAAGAAGTACTCGTGTCCGACCTGCAGCAAGACCTTTTCCAGGATGTCTTTGCTCAGCAAACATACCGATGGCGGATGCCCGGGCGTCTCGACCGGCGTCATACGAGTTACCGAAGACATCAAATCGTTTTATTTGAATAATTAAAACGATCGGATCGGGGCCAACGTAGGGTTGTCAACCAAAAATGTCAAAAATCATACATTACCCAAATTTTTCCTAAAAATCACTGAAATCAGCTTATATACTCGGAAAATATTTTGTGCCATCGACTTCATCGTCAAAAATCATCAAAATTACTGTATTATTTATCGTAAGGTGAAAATTTTTGCAAAAAGGCATTCAAAAGCTGAAATTTCATCATTTTTTTCAACATTTCAAAATTATGAAATATTACTTTCCATATTTTAGTAATTCCTGACTAAGCAATCACCAAAAAAAGTTGAAAAATGTGGTAAATTGGACGAAAAAGTATTGAAATTACTACCTTTCTCCAAAATCACCACAAAAAAAACTACGCTTTTCTCCAGATCAGAAAAATCACTATATTTGGTAATTCATCAAGGTTGGCAGCCCCTGACTCGAAATTCCATCGATTTGTGACTCAACACGTTAAAATAAAATGTCCGATAGACGTTAAAACGTATCACAATGGTATGCGTATAACTAAGTCGATTATTTTTTATGTTTTATATTTTCCCCAATTGCTTTAATATATTTTATACATAAATTGTTTTTCCAAAAGACTGAAATTTATATCGGAATCAAATGTTGTTTTTTCAATCAAATTTTTTACTACGAAATTTTTTCACTGACGAAATAAATGTAAAATTTAAGTCACCATTTGTTTTTAAAATATTTATGTGTAGTTGTGTATCGTAACGAATTTATTTTTGTGTCCTTTTTTTCTGTGTATATATACTTTCTCTCTTCTGTTATCTGTTATTTTTACTATTCTCTCATTTTGTAAATACCTTACGTCGTATTTTTATTTCATTTTTTTTTTTTTTGCTATTATAAACTTGTAAACTTAGAACCACGAGGTTTTCTTTTTAAAAAACTAGTCATGCCTTAGGCGCCATATTATTTACCATTATGTACACATTATTAAAATCGATTCCTCGGATGATGTAAAATAACGAACAAAAATATCTTCGAATCAGTTACTAAATTACGAAAAGTTTTTAAGTGCCTTATGTTGTACAGGATTTATTGTGTTCCGTTAGATTTATAAGTCTATGAGATTATGTTTTTTTTTTCTTTTTTATATATTTACATATTTTTATTTTTATTATAAAATAAATGTTTTTTTGAACAATTAAAATATCGCTTTTTTAGTTTCTCAAAAGGTTGATATACGACTTTGTAGCATACGGGTGAAACGAATACAAAAGTATTTGTGGCTATATGGACGACATTCCAAAAATATCTTCGATTTTATAGCACAAATGCATCTACGAGTATGTGGAGTACATTTTACGAACGTGTGAGTGCACAACTTACCTACGAAAATATCTAGACGAAGGAAGCACAATTAAGTGAACCGTTATCCACTATCTTACGTGACCTTGAATAAATCAAAATGGATGTAGATACGTTACCATACAATGTGACACAAATATCTTTATTTTTTTGATTATTTTACCAATTAATTGAAAAAATTTTCTTACAACGAATAAGCACATACTTATTGCTGATAATCAATGGAACAGGATTCAAATTATTAGGTAGATATAGTTAGATACCTAGTAACCTACAAAAAAAACACAGAAAGTTCCAAATGTGAAATTCACAACTTGACATTTTCTTTTTCATGCGACATCGGAGACATTAACCCCCTCCCCCACCCCAAACCTCACAAGTGCAATGTCAGCTTCAGACATTACACTACATCTTCGTCAAAAAATTACAATAAAATTAAATATACTTTGGTAGGTACAGTTTTTGAATACACACAAAACCCGGAGGATTCGATTACAGCAAAAAAATACGAGTAAAAACAGCATTGGTACATAAAGACATCATCGATTTCCTCTCCAGCATCTTCCTGGTTAATCCTGCAGCAATCTTATCTCAATAAATCGTTACATGCGCCAAAGATACGAGTTTCAATTGCCATCACAACAAGTACATGCGGATGGGCGATTGTTAAAAAAGATAAAATTATTCGTGCCAAGTAACATGTCATTTTTAATGGGATTAAATTTATTATTTAGAAAAAAATATACACAGGTTTGAAAGGAAAAAAAAATCGCAATTATTCCCAAAGCGTGAAAATTTTAGCATTTCTCCCTGAAAAACTCGCTAGATTTGTACTTATAATCGGATTTCGGAGCTCCGGTATGGTTAACGAGACGTGTAGGTATAGTTTAATATTACCAAAATTACAGCCCACCTAATCTCTGGCTATTTTCCGCCATCGTGGTTTAATTGCTTTTAATTTTAAACGTGTCAATTAAGCTGGTCGCCGGTATGTCGTATTACAGACTCGAGTTTATCCAATTAATACGCTTTAAATGCCAGTATATTTGTCTCCTTGACGTACGAATAAATCGTCTTGATCGTTTCAGAGCTTCTGTATTTTACTACGCTCTGAAACGATATACGTACGAATTTATTCACTTTTTTTTTTTAAATACACGTACAAACGTAGATACTTATACAGAGGATGATGATCTGTCTGGAATTTCTTCTAATACTGGTGCAGGCTAAATCTACCGAAATTCGAAGAAAAAAAGACTTGGTATTTATGTACTTGCATTTAAACCGATGTATAATACCAGTGCATATTGTGACATGTTGTTGTTGATGTAAATATTCGTATTTTTTCACTCGCCAACTCCCCTCGTTGCATACTCGAATTATTCACATATGCTTGACAATGACAAAGATGTAATTAAAATGCATTTTTATTTCATTCCAACTTTAAAGTGAATTTTTTTAAGTAAATAAATTCGTCTGCGTGTACAACACCTGCGAGAAGCTGTAACGCTTGAGCTTGATAGATCTAGATAAGGGTCACTTTTTCGACGTGGATATTTTTTAAACTAAAAATTATTTTTATACTGGATAAAAAAATAGAAAGAGACGTTTAAAACAGTCTTTTTTTGTTAGTATTGCTTTTAAAATTTTTTGTAGAATTTTTTTGATCGAAATTTCAGTCTTTAAAATGACTGAAATTTGGAAATTAAAAATTAATTATTGATACTAACGCCTTGTTTTGTTAAAATGTCACAAAAATCTCGCAAAAGTTGATGAAATAGCTGTAAAATATCATAAAAATTCTTTAAAATGCAAAAAAACAAACTATTTCACAAAAATGGAGAAAAAAATGACGAAATATCAAAAAGTATTACGAAATATCTTAAATTTTATTTTTAAATGATAAAAATTATTAGAACTGAAAAATTTTCAAACACAGTTTTGTGAAATATTGAAAAAATGTGTCAAAATGCAAGAAAACTTCTAGAAAATAATGTAAAAATAGATGAAACGTCAATAAAAATATGTAACATAACGAATATGTTTGATGACGTCCTAAAACTTGCGTAAAATGCTAGAAAAATTGACAAACTTTAGAAAAAATTGTTCAAGAAATAATGAAAAAATTGCTGGAATACCGAAAAAATATCGTAAAAATATTTGAAAACATATAACTTCAGAAAATTGTTCAAAAATAACATAACAGTCGCTAAAATACCTACTCAAAAAAAGTGTAAAATTATTTGAACATGTCATAAAAATGGTTCAAAATTCCGAAATATTAACGAAATTTTCGTAAAAATTGCGTAGAAATGAACAAAAAATCAGTAAAATATCACTAAACTTGAGTAAATTATCACAAAAGTTGCAAAACATTGAAAATGGTTTAAAAACCGAATTAAAAAAAAAAAGAAGTTGAAAAAGACTCAGCCAATGTCAATAAATCATAGGAATTATTTTCAAAATTCGACTAGATGAATTATTGTAAATATTTCAACGAAATATTCACATATTTTCAACCATTTTTTCGACGTTTTAAACAATTTTAACGAACACTTAAAATATTTTCATGACATTTTGAGTCATTTTTACGATATTTTGAATGATTTTAAATAACTTTTATGCACTTTAAAATAATTTTTTTGTCATTTTAAATTGTTTTTATAGCATTTCGAAGCAATTTTAACCACTTTTTCAATATTTTAAACGATTTTCATCAAGTTTTTCAATATTTTCAACAGTTTTAGCCCAACGTAAATGTTTTTTTTTGACATTTTAAACTAGTTTCACGATATTCTTCCAAATAAATATTTCCACGACAAAACAGGCTGGATATGAACCGGAAGGGTTGGTCGAAATTTGAATGCCTCAAAATTAGCACCTACTGAAGAAAAGGTACAAGTGACATGGCATAAGACCTTTAGCATATTCTATGTTTTATACTTATTTTTCATTGATTATAAAAATCATTTTTGGTCAAAATCATCGTTTTTTGTTATTTTTCATTT
>FIZU01018833.1:0-14779 GCA_900064475.1 Pseudococcus longispinus | reverse complement strand
TTTTCCCCCCCCCCCCCCCCCCCGCCCCCTTCATCTCTTGCCATAAGGTATACTAATACGTGTCAGCCATTTTATAAATTTTTCTCTGGAATTAAGGTGTTCTATAAAGATGCTTCAGAATGATTTTAATTTGTTTTCAAATTCAAATGGTTTCAGTATGACATCTAAAAATGGTTTACGATTAATTTGAAATTTCTGAAGAAAAATGACTTTGGGAATCGATAATTTCTGCAATTGAAAAGAAAACAATTTTTTAAGAATATTTTCAAATTTTAAATTTGAGGTTTTTGAATTCTTTGAGAAACCAGTTCGATACAAATTCCCCCTCTTTCTTCCCCGCGACTCTGTTTTCTGGCTCAATTTTTATTTTGGTGTAAAAAAATATATTTTTAAATTTTTTCCCCACCACTTGGACCCTTTTTTTACGAAATAAATTTCATCATTCGTCATTTTCAAGAAAACTGATATCTGCGAGTATCGCAATGCACCAAAATTTATCATTTAACTCGTCTTCAAAGTGCGAAATTCCGGTCGAGCCATTCGAAAGAAGCGATCATGCGAACTTTGTACATTTCAATTCCAAGAGGGCTCAGCTGTTTTATGAAATACAAATTGGAAACTTTACACAAGTAGAATGATATCCATTTAGTTTTTCAGTTCAATTTGTTTTTACGACTTGGCACTGCATAATTATAGATGACGATACGCGGTAGACTTATATAATGCAACTTTTGTGTAATTTTTTCCACCCTTTTATTCAAAAAAAAAAAAAAGAAAAATACTTATCAAATGCGTCGGCGAATTATATGTACTGTTATTTTAGTACGTTAACTTTGAAACATTGTAAAAAGCAATTCTTTTTCAAATTCTGTTTTTGATCCTATTGCTTAAAGTAATGGAAATAATGTGTATCGGAAATGTAAAAAAATGTTGGATTTCCTTTATAGTGTCCAAGTTGCAAACAATGTATCGTATTTTCTTTTTCACATATCGAAATTTATGGGTGACAATTTATCAAGACTCTGGAAATTCTCATCGTGGAGGTGGAGAGTGGTTCGGAAATAAATTTTTATTGGTTCGATTTTTTTTGGGTGCTTTGTGTCGAAATGTAATGTTCTAATTGCCTGCCTGTGCGTATTTGCATTTGATATCAACTTTTATTTTCATTTTTTTTTCGAAATATAAAAAAGGCAAATATGGAAATTTTCGTTCGAGTGGAAAAAATCTTAGGTACGATGGTTTTGAAAGAGAAACTATCATCATTTTGCTGCGGCGGAACGAAACTTGCTATTTATGAAAATGAACTTTATATAGGAATATCGTACGTATTTTCAAGTTTTACAAACATGTTAAGACTTATCATTTGTTTCGTTTCCGTGTCTGTTAACCATGTAATCATTCTAGTCGAAAAAATATCTCGCTTGATTATATGTGATAGTTTGTCGTACTTTGTGAACGAGTGAGTGGAGAAGGAAAGGGAGTAAACTTTAATAATCGTTTACTTTTGATGGAAAGCGGGTGCTTCTTTACGTGCTTAATGGAAATAAATTTTTAAATTTTACTAGAAAAGAATTAACCAAAGTATTGATTTTTCATTTGTATCGAACGAAGGAAACAGTCGTAAGGAAAAAAATGACAAAATACGAAACTAAATTATAGCCGAGTTCTTTTGAGCAATCGACTGTCATTTGATAGTTTTTTTCTCCTGAGTTGGATTTTGATTTATTGAATCTGTTATTGTGGGATAACGTATTCAAAGTAAGAAATTAAACTAATCGGTTTTGGATGTAACACGAACATATTAGTTTTGTAAATTTTACATTATTCTGCGATTTAATTGTACCTTAACATCCGAATTGATACCGAAGAGCGAAATGAGCGAAATATAACAAACGTTGAAATGTGAATAATACAAGTGTCGGGTACATACCATGAGTGACCTTTTCGAATTGTAATACGATGTCGTAATTGGGATAGTTAGTGTACGTACGAGCTGTACATCTATCTACCAAATACCAATATCCATAATTCTAGATGAACGGGTCACCTTTTCTATTCACATCGACGTATTCGTATTCGCATGATTATTATTACCTACCTCGTTGTATAATAATTGTTCTCCAATTATACGAAGGCTTATTTTATTGAAATTAAAACGATTGTTTATTTTGAATGTTTGCAATGTAAAGATATCGAAGACTTATTTACACTGTAATTGAATCGACTCTTCAATTGTCGTATTCACCCCCATTGCGTTGTGTAATTTTATGTTTTATATCTAAGTACCTATTATTAATTTTATTACGTCGACGTAGGTGATTCGTGGGTTTATGCGGAACATTATGTTAAAATTGTCTTTTTACGACCCAAGTCCTAAGTCTGCGTTAAAAAGGCGAAATTTCGTTGTCCTTGATTATAAAAATGAACTGCGGATGTTTTAAGTAGTGTTGGAAAGTTTTGGAGAAATTTTCAGTATGGAAATTGTCGTTCGTATTTTCATATTCATTTTTCACTGAAGAAGTCGAACCGGGGCTGGGATAAGGGATACGTTTTGAGTGTAAGGGTGGAAATTTTCAAAAATCCGTTGGTGAAATAATTTTGAGATTTAATTTTTGCTTATTTTTCAAGAATTTGTATACGATTGTAGACGAATCTAGTTTTTAAAGAGTTAATTGTGTTGTCAATTTGAAGCTTTAAAAGCTTTCGGGGAGGGTTGTTTACCTCTCTGGTAATCGGGGTGTCTACCGGGGCATGAAAGACACGAAATAACAAAAAAAGTACGAATTAAGGAAATGAGCACGAAATTTGGACGAAAAGTACTAAATTTTGATAAAAACCAATTAAATTTTGAAGCTTGTTTTTCAACAATACTCCTTTAATAGAAATTTAAATTGAAAAAAAATTTGAAATTTTAGCTTCGAGTGATTTTTTTGCAAAAATTTTCGTCTTCGCTCCGCTTGGACTCAAAAAATTCATCAATTTTTTTAATAAAATAATTGAAATTTTTCAGCATTTTACATTAAATTGAATGTTTTTTTTTCCAAATCACCCGTCCTTTGAATCGATTGAATCAGTGGTATATAGAAAGAGGGTCAAGGGTCGGACCCTCCTGAAGACAGAAATGTTGAAAAAAATAATAAAGTTTCAGCTTGTGAATGTCTTTTTCTGAAAATAATTTTCCATTGGAAACAGCGAAAAATGGTCTTCCCAAAATGTAGGTTTTTAGGGTGGATGAAGGCTGGAAGGTCGGAGCCCCTAAAAGGCACTTCTAGAGCACACACTAAATCTACGTGCCGGAGGCACTAGTCGTTTTGGATTGGTTGAAAGGCATAGTTCAAGAATTTTTAAGGTCAAAAAGTAAAGAAACAACAGCCCTTCCCCTCTTAATTGCTGTAGTACCAACGTATAGATCGCATCGCGGCGATCACAACGCACTACTCACAACACCCCCTAACTATTCATGGAAGGAAGATACGGGTACCGAAAGTTTGATGTTTCAAGTTGAGATATTGGCTCAAATTTTGAGCAAATCAAAAAAGTTGAGCTGCTATGTTGTAGAAAATTTAATTTCCGATCAAAAAGGTCCTCTTCACTTTTTGCCTATCTTCAATATTTCAGGAGCTATGCGACAAAAACAAAAAATTTATCAAGTACACGTTTTCCTACTGCTTAGACTCCTACTGGCAGGAAACGATGTGTACTTGATAAATTTTTCGTTTTTGTCGTGTAGCTGGGGGTGGGGGTAGAAAGTTTTTGAAAAAAGCACGAATTTTCGATTTTGCGATTTGGTAGACACCCTGTAATGTACCATAAATAATGGATTATTACTAATACTGGGTAATTTACAGTATATCATGCATAATTCTATGTAATTTACAGCAATGTATTCGTAATACTTGGTAACATGTAATAAATTATCGGTAATATCAGGTAATTTACAGTAAATTACCCGTGAAACCAGGTAATTTACAGTAAATTACTCGTGAAATCAGGTAATTTACCGCAATTTATTTTATACTTTATTCATTGTTTTGAGTGATTTACAGCAATTTACTCATGATTTTAGGTAGTGCATGGTAAATTATCGGTAATAACCGGTAATTTACAATAAATTACCCGCAATGCGACATAATTTCCAATGAGTTATAAGTAATTTTTGGCAATTCACACTGTAAATTATCTATAATACAAGGTAATTTACAGTAAATTACTGTATTATTGGGTAATTCACGGTAAATTAATGTAATATTGAGTACTTTACGGTAAACTATAATTTGTTGCGAATTGGTAATTTACGGTAAATTACCTGTAATATTGAGTAATTTACGGTAAATTATAATTTGTTGCAAAATGGTAATTTACGGTATTTACAGTAAATTGATCCGCAATTTTGGGTAATTTATAGTGAATCATCCGTAATTTTGTATAATTCTCTCAATTGATTAAGTAATTCACGGTAAATTACCGGTAATGACAGATAATTTACTGTGAACTACTGGTAGTTTATCGGTAATGACAGGTAATTTACGACAAATTACTGGTAATTTATTGGTGATGACAGGTAATATACGGTAAATTACTGGTAATTTATTGGTAATGACACGTAATATACGGTAAATTACTGATAAATTACCGGTAATGACAGATAATTTACGGTAAATTACTGGTAATTTATCGGTAATGACAGGTAATTTATGGTAAATTACTGGTAATTTATGGTAAATTACTGGTAATTTATCGGTAATGACAGGTAATTTACGGTAAATTATCAGTAATTACAGGTAATTTACGGTAATTTATTGGTAATGACGAGTAATTTACGGTAATTTATTGGTAATGACAGGTATTTTACGGTAAATTACCGATAATAATTGGTAATACGTTGTAAATTATCTTAACATACAGTAAATTACGGGTAATAACAGGTAATTTGAAGTAAATTACCTAATTTATGGTAACATTATCTGTAATACCAAGTAATTTCGGTAAATTATCCGTAAAACTACGTAATTTATTGGTAATACCTGGTAATTTATGATGAATTATCAGTAATCTTTGTTAGTGTGTTTTTAATTAACTAATTTGAACGTAATGTCTAACGATTTATTCTAATTGACAAGTTTAAAAATGAGAATTGTCAAATTCTAATTTCTTAATGTATTTTTATTTTTTGAAAATATCGATGATTAAAGGGGAAATTTGGTTCAGGGGATTAAAACTGTATTTTTTTGAAACTTATGGAATGAATATGGTTCGTGGAGCGAAGGAGAAAGTAGTGACGGAAAGGTAAGTCATCCGATGTTTTTGGAAAACTACACAAAGAATAAAGTATCCTTTTGGAAAATTTTCAAACTTCAGCGTCTTTTTTCTTACTTAGAATATAAAATTTTAATCACTTTGTCGAGTAGATTTTCCCCCATCTTACATTATATAATACCTACTTACAGCATGGAAAATTACACCTGATTTTTTGGAAAATTTTAAGAAAATTTCCATCATCATGGCGTCTATTTACTTCTAGAATAGAATTTTTGAGTAATTCTTATCGCGGAGGTATCAGAATAATTATTCAGTAAGAAAACATGTCTATGAATTCGAACGAAATGAAATATTCGCGAGTTTATTTCTCATTGCGAAATATTATAATGTCGCTTTACGAGCCAAAAAACGCTATTTTTTCGTAATGTTTTAAATTTGAATACGTAAAGCGATAAATTTTTGCTAGGTATATAATAAATACGCATACATGGAGGACATTTAGTTGTATACGTTAGTAGGTGGAAAATGATTTCGAATGGTGGGAAAAATTGCGCGTTATACTTCATAATGATGCCAAGTCGCGTAAACTGAAATAAGAACATTGAAAAAGAATATCCCGGGGTTTCGTTCTCTCTATTATACCATTTTAAAAGTATAAGGTACCGGAGCAAAGATTATATCTGAAATAGAAGAAAGTATTACTTATAAGGATACAAGATTATTTTCCTTTTGTTTACACTTGTTTTTCCTTATTCCTGCGCGAAATTTACTATATAGTTTATCAGCCAGAGAGATGTGCTGAAATACGATTAAACCTCTTAAAAGGTCATTGAAATTGTCTGCTGCTTTTGTAAAATCTCGCCCATTATTGATGAAATATTCACCGAAGTAAAATATTTTCTTTAACCGGATCGATGGCATACGCGTTTTTAGCAAATTGCTACAGTTTCCGGTCTTGATTGATACTCGACATTTTATCAATGGCTAAAGGAGATATTTCGTAGCTAGATTTTCCTTTCGTATCGACGTACTCGTAGTTGCTCTCGCTATTGTTTCTTTTGATAGGAAGGTCAAGTTCTTAAGTATAGCTTTTGTAGTTCCGGTTCAAATGAACGTTATATTTGAGAAGGAAACTGCGTTACGTATTTTTTTCAAAAGTATAAGAAAAGTTTTACGAAAAGGAAAAAAAACATCTTGTATGATTTAAACGAAAGCAAAAAAACTCGAAAAAACCATTTCAACCTAATTTTTAGTTATGATACGGTTTTTTTCCTTTTTTTTTAAATAATCGTCTACATTATTTATATTCCTATTTGTAGGGATTCCCATTTTAGGCCGATTATGTTCTCGGAGGAAATTTCGTTTGTAAAATTTACCAGTGTTTTATTCTTCGATTGATTTTTATGGTATCGTCGTCTTGGTTTTTTTGATTCGAGATTCAAATCGGCCTAAAAACGAATTATACTCGAAAGAAAAATAACCCACGTATTCGTATTTATTTTTTATACAGAAATAAAAACAAATTGTCGCGATGGTTTTCTAAGATGAGAAAAAAAGTGAAAAATGGCCAGAATTTTTATTAAAACTGTCGAATTGTTATCGAGGTTGCTGTATTGATTCATACGATACATACTTGTACATTGTGATGCGTATTATAAGGGTTATGGCGACTATTGAAAATACGTACAAGGATATTTTTTGCTGGGAAATGCATTTTCCATTGTAAACCCAACATTATGGTTTAATTTCATGGTTTAGAATTGTATTTTAGCCGATTTGCTGTACATAATGTATATGGTTAAGGCATTATTCCGAGTAACATTTATCTTAAAAGCTATTATACCTATTTTCATACCGAACAATTATCTTAAATGACAATTATCCTAAATATCTAATGTAGTGTGAATTTTCTTTCAAGTCGGCAATGGAATGTTAAAGAGATTTTAGATTTATGCGGTTTTGTATTCTCCCTCGGCCGATTCGCCAGCATCGTCAGCATTTTGAAACGTAATGTTCAATTGTTCTTTGTTATATTTTCTTTTGAAATTTCGAATTTATCTCGCATTCTGTGTAAAAATATTTTTCGTAGCTGATTCGAGAGGTGTTTTTTGTAATATTCTGCGGTTGTTGTTAATAAATTGTGATTTGGTTAATTTTTCACGGCGTCGTGATATAAGGGGGGAAAAAAAGAGAGAAAAAAATTCCGACGAGATGATTATATTAAAAAACTGTATTTTGTTATACCTTGGTTTTTTCGCGAGTATAAAAAACCAAATTGTTTCATTCAATGATTCTCGCAGATTGTCGCTTGTCGCTATCATTTCCCATCTGACTTAAGAAGTTGTCAACTTTTAAGTTAACTTCTCCGCAGAGTTAGTCTTTTTTTTTTCTGCTCGGCGTATTTTTATAGCAGCACATTTTTGTACGTTTACATATTTCGTTGTCTGGGTTGTTTGTCCGAGCAAAAAGTTTTAATCGAAAGTTTTTTTTCGACGATGTTGCGCAGTTTGTTTTTTATATTGATATGTGAATATCTTGCAGGGATGGAACGAATCGTTTGTGCGGATTTTGATGAAATTTTATTGAATGATGTGTTGGGAATAAATCGTAAAGATGGAGAGGCGTTGGTGATTGTGGGTTGATTATTTTTAGTATGAGCTTGAGGTAATAATTTTTTATGGCGAAATCCATTACTCGCCCACAAATTGTTGGACGAAGTGTTTGTGGTAAAAAATGAGCACATTTTGCATGACTTGGAGATGGGGGGGGGGGGGTGGTCTGTTCTGTGGAATCGGTGGTGAGACAGACTTATTCTTGATTTTTACAGCTTGGTGCAATATTTTTTGTCCTAAGTTCGATTGAAAGGAAAAGGAATTGATGACAATGCTCGCTAAGAGCAACGAAATCTTGTACATTGTCTAGTCTCAAAACTGAAGGGGTCGTGATACTTTGAATTAATGCTGTCGATCACAAAAAAAATAATCGATTATGAATCACTCTAAATTTAATCGTAATCATATTTATCAAATGTCGAAATTATTAGGGTTCTTGCTCGAAGAGCTAAAAATTCTATTGTAATCACATTTTCTCATTTTTTTTTTTTGAAAAAGCAGGCAATCGGCGAATAGTATTTTGAGAAGGCTATAATCAGCGAACAGTATTTTATTTGAACCATATACGATTTCTTTGAGCTGATTGCTTATCAATTTGTTCAAAGTGTCTAGCGACAAATGACAAACATATGAGTTGCTTAATTGTTTTCAGTTTTCGTTTTGAAATAATCGATAATCGATTAATCGTCATAGAAGATTGATTGAAAAAATAGTGATTAGTTGAATAATCGATCATTAATCAATGAACGATTACTCGATTAATGATTGCTAAGCGTTAAAATGAAATTTTCAAGTCCATAGCATTTGAAATTTTCAGTTCCATAGCATTTGAAATTTTCCAAGTCCGAAAAGTCATTTGAATTTTGAAAAATTTTCTAAGTTCAAAAAAGTCGAAGAAAACATCTAAAAGTCATTGTAACGGATTTTTAAAAGTGAATTTCGTAATGAAATTTTTTTGAAAAAATTTCGAACTCCAATTCCAAGGACAAAAAGTTAGTAGAAATCTAAAAAATTTTCAAAGTTCAAAAAAGTTTGAAAAAATATCTAAAAGTCAACCTTGGGTAAAAAGCTGTCTGATAAAGTGTCTGATTTGAATTTTCTTGAAATTTTTCAAGACTACGAAGTTGAAATTTTCCAAGCACAAAAATTAATTTCAGTTCTTAAGAACTTTCTAAAATTTTTCAAGTCCATAAAGTTGAAATTTTCCAAGTCCAAAAATTAATTCGAGTTCTTAAGAATTTTCTAAGTTGAAAAAAGTCTGACATAATGTCTGAAAATCAATTTTCTAGCTTAAAAAATCTAAATTGTTTGTCTGACAAAATGTCTAGAAGTTATCTCTGAAATTTTTCAAGTTCAAAAAGTCAATGGAAACCTGAAAAGTTTTCCAAGTCCAAAAAAGTCTGACAAAATGTCTAAAAGCGATCGTCAAAAAATGGACAAAATTTTCAGATTGACCCTCCCCCCCCTTTCTAATCACGAATTATCAAAAAAACCTTTAGTGATGAGCAAATTACACATGACTTTTTTTTTATGTTTTTAAATCGTTTTTTTTTCCACATTTTATCAACTTTTACGATACCTACTTTTATTTCTATCGATTTTCTGGAATTTTGATCGATTTTCACTATACATTATATTACTCATTTTCTGGTACTTCGAAGCTCATAAATTGCACAGGGTGTCCAACAGGTCGTGGAAGTCATGGATTATGCAAAAAAATTACGAAGTCGTAGAAAAGTCATGAATTTTTGATTTTCCATTGAGCAAAATTCAAAGTGATTAAATTAGGTAATTAAAATTTTTTTAGGTTTTTTTTTTAATGTTTTCTTTGAAATTTTTTCTCGTTACTAATGACAGAGTGTCTAACAGATGCTGAAATTCGAAAAAGTAGTGAAAAAGTGCTGAATTTAGCTCAAAAGTCATTCTTTTCACGTTTAAATTCATTAAAAATTCATTTTTTTCGAATAAGTGGTCATTTTGATGGAATTTTAGTTTTTGGAACCCTTTTTCTGCAAAAATGTTTGCCCTCGCTTCATTCGATTTCATTAATTTACTTTTTTAAAAACTTAGGTTATGATATGGACATTTTTTATAATTTCACTTAAAATCACATTCTAAGCCCCCCCCCTTCCCATCAATGACGGCCCGACTATACCATTGAAGAATTCAACTTATTCCATTTCTTTAATTTTTTTAGTCTCAAATTTGAAAATTTATGGACTCCGGTGCGTTATGACACGTTTACTTGTGCACGTCAAAATAGGTTTGAACAATTACAATTTTTTTTTATCCCAAATTTGTAAAAAATAGTATCAAAATTCAAAAAATATTTTTAAAATTATATAAAAGCAGAAAAAATGTTGAAATAGACATCCTTTGAAATTTTTTATAGTTTTTTGACTTTTAGACATTTTGCCAGACTTTTTTGGAGTTGAAAAAATTTTCAGATTTCTACTGACTTTTTAGAATTGGAAAATTTTAGAGGTAATTCTGACTTTTAGACATTTTGTCAGCAAAAAATTTGGATAAAAGTTCAAATCAGAATATTTTGTCAGACAGCTTTTTACCAAACGCTGACTTTTAAACATTTTGTGGAATTTTTCGGACTTGAAAAAATTTTCTGGTTTCCACTGATTTTTTGGGATTGTAAAATTTGATAGGTAGAGCTGACTTTTAGACATTTTGTCAGACAAAAAATTCGAAGAAAAGTTCAAATCAGAATATTTTGTCAGACTGCTTTTTACCTATCGTTGACTTTTAGACATTTTGTTAGACAAACAATTTGAAGAAAAATTGTGAAAATTTCAAATAAATTATCGTAAAATCATGAAAGAATTGGAAATCGAATAAAAATTGACGAAGTTTCTACAAAAAGCAGCAGAAATAATTTAAAATCAGTTCAAAAAAACTCGGCTCTCTGACATTATGTCTGAAAGTCAGCATCATCTCTAAAATTTTCCAAGTCCAAAAAAATCTGACGTAATGTCTAAAAGTCAGCGTCACGAAATTCCGTCAGGAAATTTTTCGTTTTGATCATTGCAATAACATATCTCATGTTAGAATCCTATAAAAATGACCAAATTAAGATTTTCTCTGTCCAAAATTTGAAAATTTTTGAACTTCGATGCTTAATGATTACTTCTACACCTCAAAAGAAACATTTTGAAAAAAATGGCAAAAATCGATTTATTAGAAGAGGCTGACAAACTATCACCAAAGTTTTTTAGAGATATTTTATTATATGTAGAGGGGGGGGGGGCTTGTCAATTTGAGAAACATCCTCCTGAAAATGTTCAAAATTCTGAAAAAAGTGCTAAATTTTGATTTGGGAATTTCGTTGACGTACTTCAAGGCAAACCTTTCCATCTGAAACCGTTGAAAAAATCCAAATTACAATTTTTGATCATTGAAATATCGTAACTCCTTCAATTTCGAGAATAGACTACTTATTCGCATGAAGATTTTTGTTACTCTCAGTAAGTAGTAGTATATTACTATCAACAGCTGTCTTCTTTCCAATCGAAGATAGGACACTCTGTGGTAGAAAATTCTCATCACTTTCCAGATAAAAAAGTTCTGTTTGATACAATACTTTGGTAGTATGGTTTACTACTCGCACATAAATTGTTGCATAAAGCATCGTATATATACCAGAAAAGTTTTTTCTGTGGTTTTGAATTGGGAAGGGGGGATGAATAAGTAGGTTTTAAACTTTTCTTCTAGATTCAGTGTACCGAGACGACTTAGTTTGATGGTGGGGGGAGGGGGGGGGGGGGGGGGGGGGGGGGGGGTCGCGCGAACATTGACCTCATAATTGAAGAGTTTAGATTAAAAGTGAACAATTATAAAGAAGAAATTGGTCTGAAATTGTTTTTTTTTATCACATTCGCATGTGCATCCTCCCCTCGCTCGTTCCAATGAGCCAACAGACCTTTCTAAAATTACACATTTTTACTCATTTTATATCTACCTAAGTTTGGGCAGACGTGATCTTTTTTTTTTTTCGAAAAAAGACATTACGAAAAACCAGCCCATCTTTGCGTTTCTCACACACAAAAAAAAAAATGAAAAAAAGAAACTTTTTTGGGAAACAGAATTACAGTTTAATAGCCACACGACGATAACTAAGAAAAAAGACATTCGAACTGTCATATTTTAAATTTTATAATGCAGTAAAACGTTGCGTCTTGGCTTTTCCGTGAAAATGGCAACTTTAGGTATAATTCTTGGTGGAATATTTGCCATTTTTGATTGCAGCTATAGTTTTTTTTTCCACCCTCATCTAGTTACCAATTCTTTTCCAAGTACGTATAATACGATGGTAAATTTTCATGGGTCGTTTTACAATTTGTTATTCCGCTTTTAATATAGTTATACGTAAAGACGAAAGTAAAATGCGCTACGTACATTTTAGCCGCAGATCGAAACGTTTCGTCGAAATTTATGCACGTGGAAAAAGTTACCAACGGTTGGAAATTTCAATTTTTTTTTTCTTCAAACAAGTAGAATAGAGTGAAAATTAAAAAAAAAAAGTTTTTTTTTAGTAAACTCGCAGTGAAATATTTGGCCGATGAAATGTAATCAACGAAATCACGATATAAATTTCGTGCGTACGAGATTCGAGTTTCATAGACTGATAAAATTAAACTTTTTGCTTCTATTATGGCTTGAGTGAGAGAAATGTGGCCAGTTTTTCGCTCTAAGTTATAATAGTTATTTAACTTATTTCTCTCTCGCTCTTGAAGAAGAAAAAAAAGCAGCATTCAAGTAAAACTGTATCGGTTTTCTTGTAAAGGAACCTGCACTTTTAGCCAAGAGTTATGCGAGTAAAGGTCGGGTTATCAAGGGAATACTTTTTTCGTTTTCTTAATGAAAACTTTAATGATATATAGCGTACAGTGTCTTGAAGGTTCCAACTTTTTTGTCGAGATTTTTTTTTTCTTTTCTCGTTTTAAAAAGTGCGGAAAATCTAACCGGGAACTTTATCTCAGAATTGTAAATATGTTTTAAAGTATTTCCCAAATTCCCTTAACAATGTCGAAATTTTTGTGTACTAGCCAAAAAATTCGCCCAGAATTATACTATAGCGCTTATTTTCTTTCATATTTTACGCGTTAATACGGTCCTACTTATTCGTAGGTTTCGTTACGTATGAAATATAAATCGCGATGGCTTTTCTTTGAGGTACCTTGACACGTTGCCACGTGAGTAATCGTAATTACAGGCGAGAATATGGTAGAGCGGGGCTGGGGCGAGGACGAAGTTCATTGATTCCGAAATGAATGGAGAGTGTTCTTGATAAATGTATTCGACGATGTGTTTCGTACGCTCAGGATGGAAATTTCGACCGGGTTAAAGGAATAAAGCGTGCCTTTGATGACAGATTTACTCGCAGGGGTGCTAATTATCGGCGGAATACGTGTGTTGGCGGATGGATGCGCCCAGATCTGTGTAGCTTATTTCATTACTGCAACGTGGTTGCACGATTATGATCCATTGATGAAATTAATTAAACGAGAATAAATTATCGTGCTGGGAGAAGCCACCGATAACCTATGGGGTTGGTTTCGGCATCGACCTTGAAAATTTTCTTAGGGGTGGGCTCGAATTTCTCGATGCTCGTTTATCCGGTGTAAGTGTTGGAACGAGATGGTACGAAATTTAAATTCGACCGTTTCTCGTAAATGTTCGTAGGGGTTTCTCGACGTATCAAATTCTAGCTACCTTCATACAGGTGTTTTACACCAGCCAGTATTTTAACATGTTTAAAAAGAAATTTGCCAAATCTTTATCGTTATTGTTTTTCTGTTTGTGTTTTTTTTTAATATTATTCTAGTACATTTCCGTTATGAAAAGCTCGTTAGACCAAACGTGTATTTCATTACAGGGTCCGAATCTGCCCTGGAAGTAGCCGATATTAATATTTTTTTCATACCCGAAACAGACCGTTTTAATGATTTCTTTCTCTCGAATTCGCGCCATTAGGTGTCGGATCTCGCTGCCGGAAACGGGGGTTCGAATTTATAGGTGTATGGGGTTTTTTTTTGTTTGTTTAATAAAATAAGAAAGCGAAGAAATGGAAAACGAGTTAACGAAATATCATTGTATAAGGAAATGTTCACTAGACGATGACACGAAAATTACCGAAAAGTTTTCGTACGCGTTTAATGGCGTTTTTGTAGTTTGAAGTGGAAAAAGGATCAGTGACTTGAAATTTTCTGCTAGACGATTCCTTTCAATGGTGATGTTTGAGTGATAAATTGTATTGGGAAGGTGAGGAGGGGGTGAATCGATATCTCGTCCGAGATGGGGTTTTCGGATGATTTCGATCCAATTACTCGTAGTTTATACTAAAAGCTCGTTTTTCGCTCGTATCTTTTATTAACCCTTTTGGTGCTCCTGAGAAAACTGCTGGATGAAATTACAATATTTTCAGTTCGTTAAAATGTACTAGGTGTCCTTTTTAGAAATTTTGAAAAATTTGACATCGAAGAAAAATTCATTTCGGAAATAGGAAATTTTGAATTTTACGAATCTAAATTTTCCGAAGTGGAAAATGTTCCTGTGGAGGGAGGGGATTCCAACTTACAGATAATGCGGTGTCAAACTGTAAAACCTTAAAATATGCCTCAAAAATATAAAAACAAATTTTTCAAAAAAAAATTTCAAGAAAATTGTTAAAAAATTTCTCCTATATTTAGAGAAACTGACAAAATGTTTGAAAGTCAAATTCTTAAATTAAAAAAAAAATCTTAATATAAAAGTCAGCATTATCTCTAAATTTTTTCAATTTCGGAAAGTCAGTGAAAATCTGAAAATTTTTCCAAGTCCTAAAAGTCTGACAAAATGTCTAAATGTCATCAGCAAAGATTTGGACAATTGAGATGGGTAATTAAGATGGACAATTT
>FIZU01018829.1:0-29969 GCA_900064475.1 Pseudococcus longispinus | reverse complement strand
TTACAAGTCAAAAAAATAAACATCAGGGGGCCAATGAGCAGCGCTCCTACAGGGGGACTATGAGAGTAACTATTTAAAAAAATTTCAGGTAATCCATTTTCCGCTGTGACCTGCAGATGTTCATCTTGTAGGTCCAGTGTCTATAGCATAAATTACCGAGAATTTCACATCCCTATGTCAGACAAACACTTCAGACAATTTGGACTAGTAAAATTTCAGAGACCACGCTGCCTTTTAATCTCACCTTTTGGACTTGAAAATTTTTAGAGATCATGCCAACTTTCAGAAATGTTTTCAGACAGACTTCTTGGACGTGGAAAATTTTAAAGATCACGCCGCCTTTTAACCTCACCTTTTGGACTTGAAAATGTTTTAGAGATTATGATGACTTTCAGAAATGTTGCCAGACAGGCTCCTTAGACACGGAAAATTTCAGAAACCACGCTGACTTTTAGACATTTTGTCAGGTTATTTGAGACTTTCTGGACTTGGAAAAGTTTTTGGATTTCAAACGATTTTTTGGACTTGAAAAATTTCAGAAATTCTGAATTTTTTGATTTTAAAAAACTTTATGAAGCGATCAGCTCACTTCTGAACTTGGAAAAATTTAGGTTGTTTCAAATCAAAATTTGACTCTTAGACATTTTAAGAGACATGATAACAATAGTACCCGACACTTTGAACTTGAATTAAGTCACATATATATCGGACTGGAATATGCAATTCAGTTTGATACTGCAGAAAGAGCAAAAGCATATTCTATGTTTTATACTTTCATACGTCGAATTATTTTTATTTTCTGAGAATTCATTTTTTTACAAAATTCCAGGAATAGAAATTTTTTCAAACAATTTTCATAGAATTGCTTCATCTTAGAAAATATTGAAAAAATTCAGTGAATTGTTTACAAGAAAAAATATACTCATTGAAAAATGAATTAACTTTCAAAGAATTATTTACAAAATCACGACAGTAACAAATTTCAGAAAATGATATAATTTACATAGCTATTAGACCATTGAAAAAATGTACATGTTCGCAATGTTCATTGCTTAGAAAATGTATTCACTTCCCACGAAATCCCATAAAAATTTTCGCTAGACGTCACAAATTTTTCTACGCAACATTTTACATAATTTCACATAATTTTATGCAATCATTCGCCCAAAAAATATCGCAAAAATTTTTCTTGGAACGTGAAATAAATTTTTTGTGATTTTGGAAAATTTTTACGAAATCCATAGGAAGTATGGAAATTGAAATGACTAGGCAGTCCAGGAGAGGGCGGTTATTTCCATAAGTATCAATGTTACGTTTTCCCATAAACATGAATTTCCCGACCAAACTAATGGTGCTTTGATAAAAGTCCCTGCCATTTCCATACTACCCATGAAACTATAAAAAATAGGATATGCTTTCCCTCATTGAATTTTTCAAGACCATAAATTCGTGATATTTGAAACTTTCTTGAAAATTTTCCAAGTTCAAAAAAGTCAGAAAAAAAAATCTAAAAGTCTTTGTAACAAATTTTTGCAAGTGAATTTCGGCATGAAATTTTTTTGAAAAATGTTTGAAATCGAATACCAAGGATAAAAAGTTAGTAGAAATCTGAAAAAAGTCTGACAAAATGTTCAAAAGTCATCGTCAGGTAAAAAGCTATCTTGACAAAATGTCTGATTTGAACTTTCTTGAAAATTTTCAAGTACAAAAATTTATTTGAGTTCTTGAAAATTTTCTGAGTCCAAAAAACTCTGAAAGTCAGGGTATATCTGAGATTTTCCATATCCAAAAAATCTGTCTGACACAATATTGGAAATTTACGCTGATATCTAAAATTTTTCAAGTTCAAAAAGTCTAAAAGTTAGCATTATATCTGAAATTTTCCGAGTCCAAAAGTCAATCGAAATCTGAAAAATTTTCCAAGTCCAAAAAGGTCTGACGAAATGTCTTAAAGTCACTGCATCGGAGAATTTCGTCAGGTTTTTCGCGAAATTACCCATAGTAAAGGCATATTCCATTCTAAAAATGCAATGGATGAAAATTGTAGAACTTAGTATCCTCTTTCTTTTTAAGCACTATTTTGTTCCCCAACGGACTTGGTTTTCGAAAGGTTTGCAGGCAAAGTTGTTTTATTTTTGAAATTATTCACTTCTCAAATTTCCCGCAGTATTTTCTGACCAAACTAAGGGCGCTACGAAAAAAATTTAAGGGATGAAACTGGTAGATCTTGAAATTCTCTTTTTCTAGAGTGCTATTACTTTTTTCTTATGGGGGTTGGTTTTCGAAATTTTGGCAGTCAACGTGTTTTTTTTTCAGTTTTCAAAATCTTCGGTTTTAGGACCTCAACTACACGAATATCAAATTGAAAATTCGATTCTGATCGTTCCGTTTGATGTAGGGGCGGATAACCTCAATTTTTACATATTTTTCGCAATTTCTGCCAATATTGGGGGAGGGGGTATTGATTTGAAATTTGGAGCACTTCCTGCTATCGGATGTTGAAAATGGTCACATATTCGTGTTCAGAGAAGTTCAAACATATATAATCAACCCTTAAAACGTGGAAATCGTACACCCCTGTTACACAAGGGGGGCTGATGCCTCAAAACTTCCTCTCTCGCGCCCTCTAGCTTTCATTTTTCCATCATCAATAGCGGTATTTTTCAGTTTACGACTGTACTATTAGTTCTAAAAGATACCAGACGACACGGTGCGGATACGAGTTTATATGTATTCGTTGCACTGCAAGTCTGCAACTTAGTGTACTCGTAATATACATACACATAGGTATTAAAACACAGCTGTTTGTCAACTTGGACGATCGCCAGTATTTGGGTTACGTGGTGGTGGGGCACAGGGGCCATTTATCGCAAAATTCGTTATGTTATCACCGCCGAATATTTCGTCATACACCCGTAACTACATACGTGTAGTCGTGAAAAGAAAAACCGTTCTATACAAATAAGGTAACACTAAAAATGATATCTAGCCGGTAAAAATATTTTGGATAAATCCTCAACTTCCGTTATGAGGAAATATCAACCCAGAACAATTATCTAAAATAACAAATTTAATTAGATATTTCACGTGCCATCGTAACAAGAACTAAATAAGTGATATTAATTTCTGGAATCGTTAAAACTTTACAAAAACAAAAAAAACATCACACATTCAAACAAGTTGGCATTCTTACCTCTTCAGCGCGTGACGTCATCGTTTACTAATAACACAAATTTCACTTAAAACACCGAAAAAAAGAACCGTTATAGGTGGACGGTTGGCAAAACCGCGTAAATTACGTAACATAAACACCACGTATGATTTTTCATTAATTCGAAATACCTTCGAATTACACAAAGTTGAAAGTAATTGATACCGAATCGAGTATAAATATTAGTATTTTGATCATGACAGTCGGAAAGAAACACGAAACGCGACAATATGAATGAAAATAAAAACTCCAAGTTGGAGTTAGGAGCACAACACGAAACACGTGCTCGGTTGGAAGTATCAAGTATTGTCGTCGGGCGGGTTGCGAACGAATCGATTCTATCGTCGAGGATCCCCTTTTTTAGGATGCATCGAGTCAGACTGCCATTGTAATTCGTACTAACACGTATTACGAGTACGAGTACCTCGATTCTTCCTCATATTTTACAAACGCAGCCCACTTACGCACAGTTAGCTTAGGTACTCAACACTCAGTGATGGTTTGATGTGAAACGAATCGAAAACGAATTCCATTTTTATGTTCATTGCTATTCGTTTGGAACGAGAAAATTTTAAATTCGTCGAAATGATAAATTTTATCATCAAGTTTTATCAACCGGCAGCCAACTTCGCCTGGTGTTAGGTGGCTCTTCTCGTTCATGTATATTTACACGTTTTTTTAAATTTAATTTATTAACAACGTATGTAGGTAAACATTGTAGAGGGACCGGAGGAACACGAACAAAATTCCCATTAACGAAACATAATTAACGTATAAATTCGAAGTATCGGCGTGTTTGTATCATTTTTTCGTATAATTCCTTCAAAGGTCATCGTATATAGTTGAATTTTCATGATTAATGGGTCAAAATGAATACTTCTTTGATTATGTGCCTTACCTACTACGTAAGTACTTACGTGGGATGTGCAATTCGCGTAATTACCGCGTAAGTGGGGAAATTCGTATTCAAATTTTGTAAAATTCGAAATGAAGCAGATACCTATCTGTTTACTCGTATTTCAACTCACAAATAGGTATCTGCCGCCGATACTGTCTGCTGAGCATGTTGAAAATAGAGGAGGGGCTCTTGAAAGGACACATTCATTTTCGGTGGCTTAAAATTGTTCATTTCCGAGAATTAATTAACATAATAAGTTAGATACATAACATGAAAACGGAACACCTATTCGGATACCTATGTATATGAATGATGTACGAGTACATTGTATGTATACCCGTAGGCAGCTGTTATGTTTGGGTTTTTCTTCTTTGGCGTCACAACCGCAAGAATAGCAATTACATTTTTCTATCTATTGTTATTGATAGTCAACAGCATTAATATTTTGTTAGGTACCTCGTTGCTTCTATCGTATACCTACGTGTACCTTTCTATTGTACATAAATGAAACACCTTCTTGTAAACAAAAATACGTCTGGTACCTTATAATAGATAAGTAATTTACACTTTAGATTTGCACATAGGTATTAGTTTAGGGTTAGGTACTCGTAATACTACATACGTTATAGTACGTAGTAATACTGGGAAAAAAGAGTAATTAAAATAGTAAAGAAAACTTTTCAAATCATTAATTAAGATAAATGTACAGACCCACAATTGCGAGAATTCGAAGAAAATGAAAATTGCTGGGAGATGCTCGATAAATAAAAAGTTTTTTCATCTCCTTGATTTCTTCACCTTGCAACAAGTGTCTGGTGGTATCACTCATCTCCAAACTTAAATTGGACCATTTCCGAGTAACATGAAAAAAAAAAATGAAAAGTAAAGATGTGATCTAATTTTAAAATTTAGGGGCAAATGATCCTTTTAAATACACCCCCCCCCCCATATTAGGATATACATTTGCTCTTTGTCTTTGTTCTATTTCCAAATCATTTTTATACAGGGTGTCTCAGATAAGAGTGACCACCTTCCAATTGGTAAGTAGGCAACCCATCCTGAGTCAAAGTAGACACGTTTGCATACCCTTGGAATTGAAGGGAAAAGTTATAGAATTTCAAAAAAAGTAGGGAAAAATTGAATTTTTTTGGGGTGTTTTTTTAAATATTTTATTAGCGATTGGGGTTTCCTGATCAACTAACTCAAAAAACTTATGTGTGAAAAAGAACTAGAGTAAATGCTCCTTCGAATGCCGCAGACCGCAACTCTCTACCTATCTTAACAAAATTTTTATGACGAATTAGAAATAATGAGATAGGTAGATTTCAAAAAAAAATTTCGAATGAGCATCACTTTACTCCTGCAACTTCAAGGATAGGCAAACATATCTATACGTGGGCTCAGCCTGGGTTGCCTATTTATCATTTGGAAGGCGGTCACTTTTAACTGGGGCACTCTATATATCAACCCGTTTTTTTTTTTAATTCAAATTTCAAAAATTTTGAGTTTGACTGGCCAAATGTCTAAAAGTAAGCATTATTTCTAAAATTTTCTATGTTCAAAAAGGCAATGGAAATCTGAAAATTTTACCAAGTCCAAAAAAACCTGACAAAATGACTAACAGAGTTCCCGCGGATCCAGGCAAAAAAGGATCCGGATTACGGATCATCAATTTTTCACGGATCACGGATCCAAAACCCAGGATCCGTAATCCGGATCCTTTAAAATTTTCTTTTTTTTTCATAAGAAAATTACTGTGAAGTGTGAATATCATGTCTGATGGCTGATGCTGATGGCTTCAATTTTTTTTCTCGGCAAGAATGAGGGATGAATGAAAATGAAGCTGAATATTTATTTTTTGATTCTGAGCAATTGAATTTTAAGTTTAAATTGATTTTTTTTTGGATCCGCGAATGATCCGGATCACGGATCATCGATTTTCTACGGATCACGGATCATTGTATTATGGAGAGAGGACCCGGATCCGTGGTCAGAGGATCCGCGGGAACCCTGATGACTTATAGTCAATTTCTGAAACTTTCCAAGTTCAAGAATTATGCCTGACAAAATGTCTAAAAGTTAGAGTGAGTTCTAAAATTTTCCCAAGTCCAAAAAGTCTAAAGTGTTTATCTGACAACTCTAAAATTTTCCAAGGCCAAAAAACCAAATAGAAATCTTGAAATTTTTCCAAGTCCAAAAAAGTCTGACAAAATGTCAAAAAGTCAGTGTAATGGAATTTACAAGTTCAATTTCAAAATATCAATCTTTCAGTCAGAATTTCGTGATGATTGGTTTCTTGGATTTACTCATCGCAAAAGCATATCCTATGCTAAAAGTTTAGATTAACTCGGCGTTTTGGGCTTCGCCAGTGGGCCCCACCCCCCGGACCCCCTGGTTGGTTCTGTTTCCATACTATGTACGAAAAAATAAAGCATAGGGAATGCTTCTATTTTTTATGTAAAGTCTTACAAAATATTATAATGTCTGATAAAATGTTTAAAGATAAAATTTCGAAATGATCCAAATTTTTACATTCCTAAAAGTCAGAATCTCTTGAATTTTTCAAGTCTAAAAAGTCTAAACTCAGACAAAATGGTTCTGACTAATAAATTTCCTAAAAGTTAGATTGCTTTCTCTCAAATTTTCCTAGTCGCAAAAAATGCTTTGAAACCTTAACAAGTACTACATTTTTTCAAGTTCGAAAAATCAGCTGCTCGCCTTATAAACTTTCTCTCAAAAGTCCAGAAAGTCAGAATCCCTGAAATTTCCCCTAATTTAAAAAGTCCGGTTATTCCAACCTAACATGATGCCTGACTTTTGAAAACAAATATTTTTTTAATAAAAGGTGAAAGGCTGTCTGACAAAATGTCTAAAAGTCAGCGTGATTTTTGAGATTTTTTCAAATCCAAAAAGTACCTAAAATGTTTGATAAAAAAAAGTAGTAGAAATCTGAAAAATTTTCCAAATTCAAAAAAGTTTGTGCAAAATGTCTAAAAGTCAGCGTCAGGTAAAAAACTGGCTGACAAAATGTCTGATTTGAACTTTCTTGAAAATTTTCAAGTCTGTAAAGTTGAAATTTTCCAAGTCCAAAAATTCATTTGAATTCTTAAAAATTT
The DNA here is from genome assembly GCA_900064475.1 of Pseudococcus longispinus. NCBI lineage: Eukaryota > Metazoa > Arthropoda > Insecta > Hemiptera > Pseudococcidae > Pseudococcus > Pseudococcus longispinus. Next base: position 22,744 of record FIZU01018829.1, on the reverse strand, counting down.
TCTAAGTTCATAAAGTCTAAATGACGAAATGCCTGAAAGTCAGCATTATCTCTGAAATTTTTTCAAGCCCAAAAAGTTTGCATGTCAAAATATCGTAAAATTGGTGTGATTTATAAAATTTACAAATTCAAAAGGTCTAATCTCTGACAAAATATCTAAAAGTCAACACGATTTCTGAAAAGCTGTCTGACAAAATGTCTAAAAGTCAGCGTGATTTTTGAATTTTTTTCTATGTCTAAAAAGTCGTTTGAAATCTGAAAATCTTTCCAAGTCCGAAAAAGTTTGACAAAATGTCTAAATATCATCGTCGAGGAATTTTGTGACATTTTTCACGAAATAGGTCGTCGTAAAAGCGTATTCTAAACGCTAAAAACATAGGTATTTTTAATTACAGGAACGGGTGGTACCTTGAAATTTGCAAGAATTTCGATGAGATGATTTTTTGCCTACCTTCAAAACTGAAGGGGTTGAAATCACTTAGTTCGGCATATGCTGCAAGTGATAACTTATGGCGACTGCTTCAATTGACAGGTTGACTTTAATTTCACATTTAGCTAGATGAAATTATAGGATAAAGTTTAGAATGATGGAAAAAATTCAACCCAAAATTTGGGACGTTTTAGGTCATTATGTTGTCCAGGTGAAATTATTATTTACGAGTAAAGGAAACAAGAAAAATAAAAAAATGCTAGATTTTTAAAATTTTTTTTCCAAAATACAAGAATATTTTATATGCAAAGAAAACGCAATGGAAAATTTTCTATGCGAAATTACAAATGCTATGATGGTTGTTTTCACTTTCTGGCTCACGCACTTTTTAGCTAAGAATTAAAAAATCAGTTACAATTTACATATTAACATTCACGCAAAGGACTACCTAAATTTTTGTCCAGACGATAAGTTTCGTAATAATTGATCGAATAAGATGAAATTTTTATGAAAAGTCAAGTAAGAGGAATAGAAGCCTATTGAATTCGAGAAAAATCTAAATAACCTTTTTAATATCATTTAAAAGGATGCACAAAAAAGGTTGTATATACTGTTTTCATTTTTGTAAACCGGGTTTCGAGATATTCGCGACTGGTTCTATCCAAAATTCAAATTTCGCTTCAAACAAGTATACTCATCCGAAGTAAAAATTCTATATAATTGCTGAAGACTTATTTTGAAACCGACAGTGAAAAAATCAGTTTTTCAAGCGTATTTGCTGCGTTCGGGTTTTTTTTTGTAGGGAGCGGATTTGGCTATCAGAGTTAGTTGATAGGAATATTACGTAGATACTTTTACACTCGTATAACTTTAGAACCATCTTGGGAACGTCGTCAGCACGTTTTTTCATTCAATTCTTTGGAAAACTTGATAATTTCGCAGATGTTTTTAATTCGCTGCGAGATAAGGAATATCATTGATATAGGGAACAAACATGACGTAAAATGAGGTATACGAGTACTCGAGCACTTCAGTCTTCAGCTAAAACATATAAAATGTTATTTACCCACGAGATGGATCTGAAAAAAAATCGAAGGTCTCCAGTTTTGTTAATTTTTTCAATTCCGCATAGGTACGAGTATATGGCATATTTTGAGTATAAACTTCTCCGTATGCCTAAAATTTTAGTCCCCTTTGATTTTAGTCCAGTAAAATTAGACCAAAAAATAGTGTTTGCCCAAACAAATTCGATAAAAAGGTTTTTTTGCACGAAGTTGCTCGAAATGGTGTCCTTTCCAACATATCTAAAATCCGCCAAAATCTGAGCGGCGCGGCGCTTCTCCCCTCAAAAATCCACATTTATGCTCCCCCCAACGTGTTTTTTTTGTTTTTATACATGAGTTTTAATTCATATACAATGCCACACATAGAAAATTAGGATAATGGAAGACCTACGATTTTTCCTGAACATCTGCAAATTATATTATTTAATATCATCATGAATACCGCTGCTTTATAAAATGGCATCAGTTCAGTCGACAAAAAAAACTTGGTACCTAAATAATGCACTACAGAAATCATATCGAATAAAAAAACGCACCATATTTATCGTACGATTACTGTAATTATACCAGTTATAACAAGAAACGTTTAATCTAGATAAACATACTCTGAAAAAAAAATTGCCATGAACGTCAGTCCGGACCTACGCAATCAGAAGAGTCGTACACATACGAGTATAACCCCTTCGTATAAAATACCTCTATTAATAACCAAAGAATATAGGGTGAGACAGTGAAAATACACTGTTGAAGGTACTTAACGCTGGTTCAGAGTCAATAAAACTTCAACACAATCATTTTGCTATGACTCAGCATGATAGATATGTCGTACGTTGAAATCAAAAATTCAAAATCAAATTAGAATGATTGATAATGTATAAGATTGCATGCGTTACGCCTGCTTTTAACGCCCTCTCGTACCAATATCAATGTCCAATGTCCTAAGTCAAAAAAAAGTCAATCAGCAGTTTCTCTCAGCTCCTATTTTGTACGTTAGGGCTCAGTTTTCACGCTAGGTGAACTTGAAATTAGCCCCCCCCCCACCATCTCTTTCCACCTAATTTGACGAAATTACAAGGCAATTTGAGAACCAATAGAAAAGGGGAAAGAGGTCGGGGGTTATTTCAAGTTTGTTTGGGGTGAAAATTGAACCTCAGACAAAATATCTAAAAGTCATTGTGACGGATTTTTGTAAATTATTTTTTTGAAAATTTTTTACAAGTTCAATTCGAAGTAAGTACCTACAAAAAGTCAGTTAAAATCTGAAAATTTTTCCAAATTCAAAAAAGTCCGGTAAAATTTCTAAGAGTCAGCCTTAGGGGAAAATCTGGCTGACAAAATGTCAGATTTAAACTTTCTTAAAATTTTCCAAGTCAAAAAAATTAATTTGAGTTCTTAAAAATTTTCCAAGACCAAAAAAGTCTGACAAAATTCTGAAAGTCAATTTTTTAACTTAAAAAAAATCTAAATTGTTTACCTGATAAAGTGTCTAAAAGTCAGTATTATCTCTGAAATTTTCCAAGTTTCAAAAGTCAAAGTCATTTGAATTTTGAAAAATTTTTCAAGTTCAAAACAGTCAGACAAAATATCTAAAGGACAGCGTAACGGATTTTCGTAATGGATTTTTTTTTTCAATTTTCGAAATCCAATTCTAAGTACAAAAAGTTGGTAGAAATCTAAAAAATTTTCCAAATTCAAAAAAGTCCTATAAAAACTCTAAAAGTCAGCCTTAGGAAAAAATCTATCCGACAAAATGCCTGATTTGAACTTTCTTGAAATTTTTCATGTCCAAAAATTAATTTGGATTTCTTAAAAATTTTCCAAGTTCAAAAAACTCTGACAAAATGTCTGAAAGTCAGCGTAATATCTGAAATTTTCCAAAAAAATTTCCATTCTAAGGTAGAAAATGTCATTTTTGGTCAAAATCTCCGTTTTTTATAAATTGGTTTTTTTTTGTCCAAATTATGTATTTTTGGTCAAAATTGTCATTTCAAGGTAAAAAGCCCCCCCCATTTCCATACTACCCATGAAACTATAAAACATAGGATATCCTTTTGCTGATTGAAAATTTTTTACAGTCCAAAAAAGTCTGACAAAATGTGTCTCAAAGTCAGTGGAAATCGAAGGAACTTCCGAGGTCAAAAGAGTCTGACATAATGTCTAAAAGTCGATAGAAATATAAAAATTGTTACAAATCCAAAAAAGTCCAACATAATGTCTGAAAATCGATGATAATCTAAAAAATTTTTTCAAGTCCAAAAAAATCTGACATAATGTCCATGGGTCAATGGAAATTTAAAAAATTTTCCAAGTCTAAAAAAGTCTGACATTATGTCTAAAAGTCAGCGTGACGAAATTTTATGACGGAATTTCGTCAATTTTTCCGCGAGATTACCCATAGCAAAAGCATATCCTATGCTGAAACTGTAATTTTTCGTCAAAATTGTCATTTTAGGGTTAAAAGTGTCATTTTTTGTCAAACTCATAATTTTTGGCCGAAGTTATCATTTTTTGTCAAAATTGTAATTTTTTTAGGCCGAAATTGTCAATTCAAAATAAAAATTGTCATTCTTTTGTTAAAATCGTCATCTTTTGTCAATTGCCATTTTTTTTTCAAACTTGTGACAATTGTCATTTTTTTAATCAAACTTGTGAATATTTTATTCGAAATTGTCATTTCAAGGTTAAAAATCATATTTTTGGTTATTTTAGGATTTTTTAAAAATTTCATCAACATAAAGTCTGACAAAGTGTCTAAAAGTCGAAAAAGTCAAACTTTTATAACTTTCTTAAAGTATGACAAAATGTCAAAAAGTCACGGAAAATGACGGACGGATGGACGGACAGACACGTCGTGGATTTTATATATATGGATGGATGGATATGTGCAGGATCTACCAAATCGCAGAATATCTTAAAATAAGTATGATGATTTGGGTCATATTTCAACGTGACGTTAAGACCTCTGAAAAAGTAGAAAAAATTGCTAAAATAGAAAATCAATTTTTTTTTTATTTTTTTGAAAATTTGAAAACTATGAACCCAATCCGCAGGGTGCAAGATTCAAGTCTGAGCCCGAAGCTCTTTTGAATGGTCTTTTGACAACTGCGACTTAAATTTCACGATTTTACGTACCATTTCTCTACCTTCAGTCGGGAAGATGATGACGGATTCGAGTTCAGGAGACTCGAATTATATGAAAATGATACCAAACGTACCCCTTCCGCTCTTTATGTCCAGAAAAAGGCATATTTCTACCCCTAAAACCTCCCCCTGCTCGCCTATTAAGGGCAATTTTTGGATGCCTCCTCGCCAAAACTTTTTTTGGTTCATGCTAAAAAAAAACGCATAGACCGTCGGGGCCACCCCTATTTGAAAAAAAAAATTCGGTAGCTCACCTCTCCACTCCAAGATCTTGAGATAGCAACGTCAATAAAAAATTTACTACCTAGTCTACATCGTTATTTCATCGACTCGTTACAAAACCTACTTGAAAAATGGGCTGAAGGATGCACCAAAAGCACCATTCGCCAGAGGCACATTTTCATTCTGCAGGTAATCCTAATTAAGGTCATTAACATCCAAGTCACCAAGTGCAATACCATACGGTGCTCGTTAAAACTCGAATAAATGCCCACCTACGTGTTTTAATTTATCGACGTCGCTTTTCTTTTTGTCGCAGGTGTAAATTTATTCTTTGAAAATGTTCCATTCGTCAGTTTCGTATTCGTACCTACAAGTAATAATTTCGTCGTAAGCACGATTTTTTTTCAAAAAAAAAAAAAAACACATCCAATGTTATCGCTGAAGCTAAATTATGACTATACGATAACGATAAACATTAATCTTTTTGTGATACGATGTACTTAAATTTTTTATACAGCCGGTAATTTAAAGTGCTGTTTTCAAGTTCATTGCACATTCGTATTCTACACAGGTACAAGTTGGATTAATTCGCTTTCAATACCCGAATGCATCATACTTAATTGGTGGAAATTTAGTCACACGTGTTGTAGGTGATCGTGGGGTTATCTATTATCCGAATTAATCAAATTTCAGCTACGAATAAATTTAAAAATGAATATAAATTAAAATTCAATGTGGGTACATACACCCACGACTCGATACATGCCTATCGTAGGTACGTTTTACGTACACATTCGGAAAAAAAAATTAATAAAACCAAATTTATTCGAATATTTTGCAAATAGATATCATTGGTCGGTGTTTTTTCGCTCGAGCGAACATTACGTGAATATTTCGATCAAACTGACCTACTTGTGAACCGGATTATTTACATACGATAATTATTAAATAAGTAGGTATACGCACATGTACCTAGAATATACAGATATATAAAGCATCGACAAACAATGGGGGCCTACAAACGTGTAAAATTATCTAATGGTACCGCATCGGACACAAATCTTGGTTTTTTTCTTATTCGTTCTCCAAATTATAACCTTAAGAACGTCTCATCTCCGTACACGCGATGCTTATCGATTAAATTTAATCAAGACAGTTATCAAATGGTAAAAATTTAATTCGTACGTTACTCGTTGAACAATCACTAGACGTATAGCCAGTTAACAATTTAATTACCGCATCCAAGGCCTGGGAATTCGTTTACAGCAGTAAAATGTACATATTCAACGAGTACACTGGAAAATTGAAGCGCCGCGAAGTCGCTGCGAATATGACGTGACGTAAAACTTATCACAAAAATCTGTCAATTTTTATTAATATGGAGTTAATATGCGCGTAAATGAGTATTGCGTGTAATTGTTTTTAAATTGTAATGGTATTGCCGTAATAACGTGAAATTATAATTAGGTATTTCATTGTTCCCTAAATATAACCCATATGCGTACGAATGAGTGCGTTTTATTTGCATGTTTCTGATATTTGTGGAAGGCGTAGTAATAAAATTGAGTTAAGGAGTCAGAAATGTCATAGGCAAAGAACACTTGACTTATCAACTAAATATTTGAGTGTTCGATAAGGCGCCCAGAATTAAACCATTTCGTAAATCATCAATGGTCTAGTCCAATTTGAAAATAAAATGTAGATACATATTACATACCTAACAAACTTGGGTCATTACATATCAATTTGACCAGGGTTTCGACCTCATGCCCTTCGGTTTTGCTCAAATTTTTTCAATGTGATCTGCCCACCCAAAAATTTCAGGCCCCCAGCATCCTACAATGGGATCAAATTAAAAAAAAATCGTCTAATTATGTGTGATATATGATACAGTATGTTTTTGAGGGTGCTGATCACGAATACAACCATAGTTTTCTGATTGCACCTCATTTCAGGCCCACAGCACCCCTCAATAGAGAAAATTTTCAAAAAAATCATCCAATTAATAAATTTTTTGAAATTTGTTCCTATTTGGGGGTGCTGTGGGCCTGAAATGAGGTCCAATCGAAAAACTATGGTCGTATTCGTGTTCAGCGCCCTCGAAAACATACTATTTCATATATCACTCAATTTTTTTAAATTTGACCATATTGGGGGGTGCGGGGGGCTCAGATGAGGTTCAATCGAAAAACTAAGGTCATATTCGTGTTCAGCACCTCCGAAAACATGTCGTTTGATATGTTACACACATAGACGTCTTTTTGGAAATTTTGACCCAAATTTGGGGGGAGCTGCCCCCTTCCCTTTCAAAGTGACCATCTTGAAAACGGTATATTTCGAAATACCATCAAAAGTTACGTCTATGGTAATTTTTACATAATTTTCAATTATAGCTCGTACTTACAGCGCCATTTTGAAAGTTGAACTTTTGTTTCAAAAGTTCAACTTTCAACTTTTGATTCAAAAGTTCAACTTTCAACTTTTGAAAACTTTGATGAAAGTTCTCGAATCAAAATTCAACGCGCGTTTGAACTGTGAAAACAGTTTTGAGCTAAGTATCATAGCGACAGAGTTATTAGCCACTGAAGTTGAGTACAGCGAGAAGTTGCAAAAGCAAACATAGCTCATCCCCACCCCTCAAAGGGTGAGTGAAATCAAAGGACACGAGGTCGAAAATTACATTTTTTTGGTCGAAAAAATTGGACCTCGAAGATTTTTGGTTTTGGGTTTCGTGAAAATCCACTCAAATGAGAATTTTTTTGAATGAACATAACTTGATTCCTTAAATTCCAAGGGTAGTCAAACATACTTACTTGTGCTTAAAATGAGTTGCCTACTACACATTGGAAGGAGGGACATTAATTATGAAACACCCTGTATTTCTGAAAATTTAAAAAATGCAAGAAAACCCTACCAAGTGACGCCAGTTTACAGTAATCATTTGTTCCCTTGGCGCCTTCAAAATGGAAGATGGGTAAAAATGTATAAAACTGATTTTTTGGTGAGTTCGTTTTGTATCTCAGTTGTTGACACATACATATTTTCGTTCGCAAGAAATATTGTACAGGGTGTTCTAGTCGTAGTGCAGCGCCTTCAAACCAGAGATGCAGCTACTGAAACTACATAAGTGTATGCATATTTGCCGACCCCTGGGTTTGAAGGGGTAAAGTTATGCGCTAGTCCTGGTAGACGTTTCAAAACGTCGTAACTCCGCTGATGATATAAATAGGCATTTTTTTCGAAACTTTCTTTAAGAATTTTTCAAGCTCTACGAAATGAATTATATATATGTTTTGCCTAACTCTAAAATTGAAGGAGCTACAATGATTTGAAAATTTGTAGGCTTCATAACTACTTCAATTTTCAAGTTATGCAAAATTTTGTAGAAATCATTTTTGTTGAGCTTTTTGAGCTCTACTCAATAAGCTAATAATATTTGGTCCAACTCTAAAATTGAAAACATGAGAGACCATTTTCAAAAAAAAATTTAATAAAAAATTTAATTTTGAGAAAATATAGTCATTTTTCATCTTTTTAATGGCTGTAGCTCCTTCAATTTTAGAGTTGTGCTAAAAATTATTAGCTCATTTTGTAGAGTTGAAAAAGCTCAATAAAAAATTACTCCTACAAAATTTTGCATAACTTGAAAGTTGAAGGAGTTATGATGCCTACAAATTTTCAAATCATTACAGCTCCTTCAATATTAGAGTTAGGCAAAACATGCATATAACTCATTCTGTAGAGCTTAAAAAGTTCTACAAGAAAGTTTCAAAAACAAGTGTCTATTAATATTATCAGCGCAGTTACGACATTTTGAAGCATCCAGTAGGACTAGTGCATAACTTTGCCCCTTCAAATCGTGGGATCGGCAAACATGCATACACTTATGTAGTTTGGGTGGCTGCATCTCGGGTTTGAAGACGGTGCACTGCGACCAGAACACCTTGTTGGTATTTTGTTCATTTTCGAGGGAACGCATGATGAACACGTTGCCTATCTTCAAAATTCAAGGGGTAGTTTTTCTCTTTTTTAAAAATGGATCAAAGTAGACTACGAATACAAGTTTTAACAAAAAAGTAATCATAGGTACTTGTACTTCTTTAAAGAACAACTTCTAGCAACTGGCAAGTAAGCCTTATTCAATGGAATGAATGCGTATGAGAAGAAGAGACGAAAAATCAAATTCTATTGAAATTTAAAAAACGTAATTTTAGAATATTTTGACCTTATAATTTAAACCAATATTAAAACTAAAACTAAAATCAATATCTGATTCGGTTCCAGTCACGTCAAGTTTTGATCAAACGATTTTTTTCCATTGCCAAATATCGAAATTTAAGGGACAATGATTCTCAGCTCCTTCAGTTTTGGTATTTGGCAAAAAATTGTCAGAACGTTTGTTCACTTTTCAAAAAACTTTTTGCTTATATTCACCAATAACTTTTTTTAAAGAATTTTTTCACCAAAATTGTCATCTGCAAAAAATTTTATGGGAATTGTGTTAAATGTTTGGGGCACTTTGTTCACTTTCATGATTGAAAATAGGTAAATACTTCGACTGAATTTTTTTGAAATATTAAGTGAAGTCCATTCGTTTCTTTGATTTTAAAGAAAGGCAACATGTCATCGCCAGTTTTTTCGAAGTGTTATTGCATACATTAGATACTTACTCTCCAGACATTCGGTAGGTATCTTTATAGAATTTGACGAAAACGATTAAACATCATAAATTATTGGACGAATGTGGCCATGTCAACCCGCCCTGTATGCTAAGAACATTTCTTAAAATCACCCATAACGAAGTGGCATTTCTTAGAATACGCTCAAAAAATAAATAATAAATAAAAAATTGATCTCAAATCCATACACTACGATGTAAAAAATTTAAATCTATTCTTACAACGGCTTACATTAGAAATTCTAATTCAGTTGTCTGTCAAGTTACGTAATATCGGTAAAATCTAGGTACACAGTTCTTCCTGTAAAAACTATGTAAGTATGAAATTCTCATCGAGGTGCGATTTTTATCATAACATTAATCATAACAGTATCTCTGCCTTAACATACTCGCCCGCACATGTACCTACATATTCATAGACAATTTGACAATTCCCAGTACCCAGCTAGATACCGATGTACAATGTGAAATCATTTTGCACATGAAATTTAGCAACGACAACATTTTGCCGGCAAGTTCGCGAGATTAAAGGTCTAGGTAGGTCGGTACCCATTGAACGGTTGCATTTTTTAATTCGACTGCGTTGAACGCATCCAAGTGGTCTTCTCTCGTCGACCGCCTCTCACAATTATTCGACCGGATTAGTGAGAAATTTAGCGTGAAAACAATAGTCTAATAATTACACGTAGGGATCAGACTTCGATAAAAAAAACTACCATTCATTTCATCATTTTTCTCCTTCACCTATTTCAGCAACAATTACTATCATCGGAGCCTCTTCACTTACGCATTTTATCTTGATCTGTTTACATAATAACTTCACTCGGACAGTGGCTAAGAAACATTGTGTTACGTTCAATATACTTACTTATACGTATTTTAGTATGCCGACTAAAAACATGTGGTTTTTTATTTCAGAAAATACCATTTTACTGCATAATTATAAAATTTTTTGAACATTGAATTCTAATCGATTCAAAATTATACGAAAATGAACTTGTTTTTTGAGATTTTTAATGGTGAATATTTTCTTATTAAAAAATAGTGCTAGTTCGAGTGTGTTGAGTGTTGAAATCGTGTTTGTTTTCGGTGCTTTTATTCGTCAATTTTAAATCATCCAAATGTACCAAGGTAAGTTTAAACGTAAGGTAATTTTAAGCATTTCACAAATATGTGAGTTAGTTTAGGGAGCAACGCCCGTTTCTATGGCAAAGGCATAATACACTGATCACTGATATCAAGGAAACGTAATATAGGTATTTACTGGCCCATGTAACCCTTTACCCCTGTTGAATTTTCAGGTTAATGACATAATTTCCCTAAAATCAATGAGTAATTAGCATTGAAAAATATTTAGGACCCTAGTTACTTAGAATGAATCGATTTTTCCGAAATTTATTTGGGCAAGAGTAAATTGATATCCTAGCAAGTAACAAAAAATGTACTTTATATATAGAGTGGCCCATTTAAAAAGTCTATGGTTTTGAAAATGAAAAAAAAAACTGTTTGGACTGCGAAAATCTTGAAAACTAAGCTACCTAAAAAAAACTGGTAGCTCGTTAGAGAAAGAGAATTTCAAGCGTTACAATTTTCATCCTTTGCATTTTTTTTCTTAGCACCCTTAATTTGGCCAAAAAATCCTTGTTTATGGGAAATTTACGAATCGATGATTTTGAAATTTCAATTTTGGAATTATTGACTAGATCTTCTGACCAAACTATGGGTGCTACGAAAAAAATGCAAGGGATGAAACTTGTAGAGCTTGGCATTCTCTCGGTCCTAAGATCATCGGGTTTTCCAAAGCGCTCAGTTTTAGGGGTTATTGCAGTCAAAGGGGGCACAGTTTTTGAGATGTTGGCAGTCAAAGTTGTTTCATTTTTGAAATTATCAACTTCGTGAATTTCCCACAGGTCACAAACATGGTTTTTTTGGCCAAACTAAGGGTGCTACGAAAAAAATTAAGGGAATGAAAATTGAAGAGCTTGAAATTCTCTATCCCTGTTGAGGTAGTAGTTTTTTTCTAAGGGGGTTGGTTTTCGAGATTTTCGCGGTCGAAGTGTTTTTTCCTCATTTTCAAAACTAACGGCTTTCTTGATGAACCACCCTTTGTGTACGAAAATTAGAATTTTTGATTTGAAAATTGTCTCATAATATTAACCTCATACTATGTAATAAGTATGTTCAGAAAAAAATTACTTGCTTTCTGAAAATAACTTTGAGCACAAATCCAAAAAACATTTGCCGATGTGTTTTGAAGGTCGACCTTCGTTCTTTATCTTCAACGGTCGCATTTCGAGTGAGGAACTCTTCAGAATCCTGAAACGAAGAAAAAATTTGGGTAAAAACCTGAGATTTTGTAACTCACCATAGGTAGAATGAAATCCGGAGAAGGGTGTGTAGCTAAGAATGCAGGAATTCTCTTAAACCCGGTCTTACACTCCTTTTCTGTTGGTGGTAGGCAACCATTGACACACAAAAGTATATTGAATTGCGTTTTCAAAAAATTTACGTGATATACACTTTTTGCCTATCTTCATTTTTTAAAGGGCTACATCAATTCTCAAACCATGGAACCCCTTCAAAAATTAAGATAGGCAAAAAATGTAGGCCACAAATTTCGTGTCACAAAAAAGTTTCAATTTTCATAATTAAACTCAAAGTAAGCAAGAGTAACATGACAAATTTGATAAAAAAAATAATTGAAAAATGAATTATAACTCCTTTCAACTCCGTATTGGAGAAATTAACTTGTTTAGATGCTTGCGGAGTTGACTCTATTTTTGAGGCAAAGGCGTAACTCCGGAGTTAAGGTACGCCTGGGTAATTGAAACTACAATTTTGGTAAATTTTTGTTAATGGTAGGCAACCATCATCACACGAAAGTGATACCGAATGGAAAGTTCTGGCACAGTCAAGCTGGAGCGAAGAAACATAATTTTCAAAATCGAAGAACGCTGTACCCGTCAAGGGTGCCTTTTGGCTCCAAAATAAAGCCTCTAAAATTTTATCAAAAAATATTGACGTCTTGAGGTCGCGCAATGGGCTCAAAGTTTCACTTACTTACCCCGCGAATCGTATAACTATCGCTACGACGTAACGTGACGGAACAACGCACGTGACGCGCCAACTTCGTTTTCGTCAATAAATAAATTTAACCTAAAATTTTTTTTACTGCTTCGATGTCAATAAAAGGAACATTTTTTCCTCAAGTATCCGTTAATTGAGAATTGTTTACCTAAAAATCACATTTTTTCGACTTCCTGGCGAAGGAGGGTGGGAGCGAAAAATTTTTTTTTCATAAAAAATGTTCCACACTATACTAAAATTTTTCCAAAATCTAAGGACCGGGGCATTTTGCCCCCTTAATGAAGGGTACCCTTTTCATCTGTGTTCTCAATTCTGCAATATTTAATTCTATAAAATCAATAAAATAAATAAAAAAATAAAAAAAAAACTTGAAAAAATTCCGATTGTCCAGCTTTTTTACCATCAAGCCAAAGCCATCAACTTGATCGACTCATGCCTCATTACTATTTACAAATGAAAAAAAATGTGAATTGAAAATTTGAAATGACGTTTTAATTTAATTCAAATTCAACGTTTGTGGTTCTCGTTCAATGTCACTTTTCCGAAAAAAAAGGATCTAGATCTAGATTCTTTCATTAGTGGATCTGCCCAACTCTGGTTTCAAGTACCTAGGGCGGTGGAAAAAAATGTTGTGGTATCCATATATTTTTTGCCTATTTTCATTTCTGAAGGATCGTATAATTGAAAATCGCTGCAGCTCCTTCAAAAATAGAGATAGGCAAAACGTGTAGGCCTATACCACCATTTTTTTTTACCAACATTTTTTTTTACCACCCTAGGACTGTTTGAAAACGCAATTCAATATACGTTCGTGTATTGATGGTTGCCTACCATCAACAGGCAGGGGATGTGAAACGGTGTATAGAAGAGTCACCGCGGGCCAATTGGTGCCAATCTCTTTTCCGAATTCCGTACTCTTACAGCGTGGCCCTGTAAACGTATAAAAATTTTAATTAGGTATCCTACACAATTCCTTCAAAATTAAAAATTGTTCAACTTTGTTCATCCCTTCTGTTTTTTCTGAACCAAAAAAAAATCATAAAAATTCAAAACCTATTGCTTGTTTCAGATAAACTATCCACCCTACAATTATTATTAATCACCATCTGTTCGATTTTCGCCCAAGACCTTGATTCGAATAAACCCGCGAACTCGACACTTTCACAAAGCACAACACTAAAACCAGATACGAATATCACGTGGATAAAAATATCTCCAATCACATCCAATACCACAACAGAAACACCTTTTGAAAACACCAGCACAAATTGCACGATATCTGAGAACATTTCCAACGAAAGTCAAAACCTCGATATATCCAGTAGTTTACGAAGAAAACGCAGAAAACGAAGACGTAATAAATACAAATCATGGAATCAACGTACACCCGAGCATTCGTATAAAAAACACAGCACTAGGGTACAGTTGAATAAACCAGTGCAATTTTTAGTTCCACCCGATTACCAAGAAAACCTCATACCAAAAGAATCCACTTATTATAAAAGTCGTAACGATGCGGTGGAAAAATTTTCTAGTCAAAGTGGAAAGAAAATACCACCTCCGGTCAGGCATCTTTTACCTCCTTTGGTCGATACTCGTTTCTTAAACTTGATCGATCCAGTTCCTCCGACCCCTGCACCTGTACCTGTACAAAAAGATGTAAAAAAATCAAAACAAATCGACTGGTCGCCCAATAGTACAAACAGAGGGTCGACTAAATTCAAGCATACTATTTACTATTCAGATAGTGGGAACGAAATTATATCCAATTATGAGATCACATCGACGACACCGACATCGAGAGTTAAATATACTACGACCAGTAATGACGAACGTGCATTTATTCCTTCTCGAGCCCCTAATGAAATTCCAAAAAATTCGAATAAATTAGAACACAGGCCAATTGTCGTCCAGTCAACGCCGATTCAATATACTACGTCGATACCAATCCATAATCATAGCATTGCTTATCCTAGCAGAGACACTCGTATCAATAGTCTAGTCTCGTTCGAGGTTGCAAATGCTGGAATGCAGGTTATAAATATGACGAGTTATCAACTACGAAATCAATTCGTTCCAAATGACGGCTACAAACCACTCGAATCTCAATCAATATCACGACCAGCGCAATCTCAACGAACACCTCTGCAACAGCCAACGCCTCAGCCAATAAATTACCAACAATATCAACCAGTTCAAGATATCGCTCATCAAGCAAATTACCAGCAATTACCACAGCAAGGACGTATTCCACAGCTAGTAAATAACCAACAGCTTCAGCCGCAGCAATCCAATCAAGTGCAGTCTTCAGGTCGCGCATCTCAACAAATAAATTACCAGCAGGCTCAATCTCAGCAACAAAATTATCAACAGAGTCAGCCCCAAGATCGTATTTCTCAGCAAGTAAATTACCAGCAGGCTCAGTCTCAGCAACAAAATTATCAACAGAGTCAGTCTCAAGATCGTATTCCTCAGCAAGTGAATTACCAGCAGGCCAAATCTCAGCAACCTTACCAACAACCTCAGTCCTTAGATCGTATTCCTCAACAATTAAATTACCAACAGACTCAATCTCAACAGCAAAATCAATATTCTCAGTCTCCAATAAATTCTCAGCAATCTCCATCTTCAGACCAAACTCTTCAACAGATAAATTACCAACAATCGTTGCAACATCAACATCAAAAAAATCAAAATCACCAATCGAACCTGTTGCAATCACAACCACAGCAAACTCCTCGGCAGCCGGATTATTCGCGTTATCAACCAACCCAATCTTCTTCGCCAAACACAGGTTCACATTCTCAGAATTTTCAACAACCGGAACTTCCGCAACCATATCAAACGTACAATCAGCAATCGCTTCAGAATTATCAGCAGACGACTTTTAGTCGAGCACCAGAACCACGTGCAACAACGCCAACGCCAAGACTGATTAGTAATCGGACTGTTTCTCAAACAGATAAAACAGAAAATTTCAAAGGGTTGGATTTAGCCGAATCTAAATATTTTTCCGATATTCCTTCGGAACAAGAATTCAACGCTGTACAAAATGGTAATCACCTCGTTTTATTTTCAAGGTGCTGGTTTGATTGATTTCTGAAATTTTTAGCTTCTTTCTGAGTTCTGTTCGATTTAATGCTTGAGAATGTTTCGTTTGACTAATTCTGTGCAATGGAGGGCTGAAACAGGGAAAAAATACCACATTATTTTATAATAATTTTCATATTTGCAGATAATCAAGTGATTCCTGGAATCGCAGGAAAAGATTATCCAGTTTTTGATCAATTCCTATTGCAAAAACGTCGATTCTCTTGTCGAGGATTAGAAGGATACTTTGCAGATGTTGCTAGCAGATGTCAGGTACGATAATATTGATTTAAAATCGTATTATGATCGAAAATAAAATTAATATATTGAATTTCTGAGCATACAGGGTGATTTCACCTAATTGTAGACACTGGTAATTATTGATACTTCAGGCCTTAGGGTTGTATTGGGGACCCAACATCGAAAACTATCGATATTATCGATTTTTTCGATTCCAATCTATTTTTTATTTTTTTCGATTTTTTACCTTGTCTGAAAAAAACACCGAAAAATATCGAAAATATAGATTTTTTCGATTTTTCGATTTCGATTTAGATCAATTGAATGCAATAAAATATGAAATTAATGAAAAAAAGAAGATATCCAATTAGAAAACCACTATCAAAAAAATGATTTAAATCGAAGTCGAAAAATCGAAAAAAATCAATATTTTTGATAGTTTTTTTGAATAAGGTAAAAAAAATAAAAAACATAAAAAACGAAAAAAAATCACAAAAAATCGATTTAAATCGAAATAAAAAATCGATAGTTTTCGATGTTGGGCCATCAACAGCAGTAAAACAGTTCCACTTCGATTAAATCATTTTTTTTTCATTTAATCAAGAAAAAAGGTATATATTTGGAAGGGCTATAAATAATCGTAATTGGCAACTTTTTTTACCATTTTGAAGCTTTTTTAATGCAGATTGATATGAAACTCACCCGGAAGCGCTAGCTCTTATTAATAGGTAGAAATAAAAAAACCAAAAGAAAATAGGTTTGAAAAATATAACTGTCTACAATTAAGTGAAACCGCCCTACTTACTTTCAATTTTTTTTTCAGGAACCATACTTAATATTTTACGACTTGAAAAATTAAATTAAAAACTTTATCTACATAAAATCGAAAAATTACTGTTCCAGGTATTCTACATTTGCAACGGAGATGGTGCTGGAGAACCTATGTTATGCCCAAATGGCACTTTATTTAGTCAGGAATTATTAGTATGCGATTGGTGGTATAATGTGGATTGTTAATTTATGTTCGTTTTTTTTTTTATACTCAACGTACCATTTCAACTTTAAAATTAATAAATATGGTTTTAGATAATGATGAATATTTGTGTACGCAAACGATAAAAACTTTATTCTAAAATTAAACGATAAAAATGCAAAAACAAAAATTTTCCTTTTTTTGAATTGGAACCATTATCACGAAGTTAAAATTCTCATTTGAATGGTCACGAAAGTTAATAAATCGACTAAATAAATCAATGTTTTATCATTCTGATTTGAAATGAAAAAAAAAAAGAAACTAAAACTTAATAATGTAACGAAAATAACAACTAAACACAAGAATAACTAATCTTTAAATGAAAGACCTTTAAATTACGAAACAATAAAAAAAACTAATCTTTAAAAACAAAATAACTATACCATCGTAATAGGAAAAAAAAACAACGTACCTACAGTATAAAAAAATGTCAAGTCAAGTCGTCAGTTTCACGAGGGAAATTTAATACTTAAGAATATTTTATATAATATGTAACAAAATTGATGCGGAGGGGGGGGGGTCGATTTGAAAAATGAAACACCTTCTTCAAATCAAAACTAAAACTACCACGTTACTCAAACGACTTCTTTTCAAATAAAAAATACCAATCTCGTAAATTTGTTAAAATACCAAAATCAAAATATGGCAATAATTGACCAAAAACAAACCCCCAATACATGTAACATGAAACGATAACCCAGCACAGATATTAATGACTGGCTGGCACCATAGGTTGGCAAATAACTTGACTTATCTGCTGATAAACATCTTCAGGGTACGCTACAGGAACAATTTGAGGTACGTGATAAGCAGGCGGCGTGATATTTTCAGGATATGCTGGAACTTCCGAATACGCCGGATAGCACGCACCGTTGTAATCGATGGAATGGTAATATAATGGAGGAGTAATTGATGGATATGGATTGGTGTAATATGGATAAATATTCGTAGGAATATTTTGCGCTGGAATACCAGGAATATTAACGTTTGTTGTCATAGGTGGAGGTTCTTTTAAACAAGTCATCTCTTTATATGGTCGGTAAGGCGGAGATTCTGTTGTATTTACGATTTCTCCGGTATCTGTAATTAAAATGAGAAAAAAATGGATTACTCTCGCGATCTGAGAATCTATTATAAGGATAATTAAACCAATCTGGTAATAAATTCCTTTTTTTACGACCACCATACGTACTGTTATTCCGTGGTATTGGTTTTTTAACCGTTGATACATTAGGATATGTAATCACAGGAGGATATATAGGCATTTCGGATTTCGAATTCGGTAAAGTATTCAAAGGCATGGCATAAACAAAATCGTTTTGGTGCTGACTAACAGTCGGTGGCGAATACTGTAATCTTCGAATATCTGAAAAAAATTCAATTGGTTTTATTCAAATTCGAAAATATCTGTTTGCAAAATATTAAGCTGATGAAAAGAGCATAGCCGGGTAAGAATGGTGAATCGGCCATTGGATGGAATTTTTGAACTTCCTAGCGGAAGTTGGTCTTTATGATCTAAAAATTCGCATTGGCCCCCTATCTCACCCCTAAACCCTCATATCGCCCGAAATGCTGATTTCCCTAATGAATTTATGTATTCCGAAATTCCCAACCGAATTTTTTCAAACTTGCAGGGATGATGGACCATACCAAGGATTATCTCTGGAATTTTTTTCAATTTTTTCGGAGTAAAAAATATTGAATTCGTAAGAATTGGTAAAAAAAAGGTTAAAAACCCACGATTTTGCTGAAATTTCAGTATACTACAAATATCGAGTTGAAACATTCTCAGACATGAATTTTAGGCCTTCAGGTCAGCGAGGGAGGGGGGAGGGTCGTGGGTTCTCAAAATGACGTCATTTGAGTATTTTAAAATTCATTTTAAAAAAATTGAAAAAATGAACAAACTTGGTTCAAATTCAGGTTAATGGTGAATTTAGATGACATTGATGATATATTGCAAAAAAAAAAACACCCAAAAATGACCAGTTTAAGGGTGAAAAATTGTAAAAAAATTGATTTTTTGCATTTTTGAAAGTCTTCCACCATATTAAAAAATTCTGAAAAAAAATATGTTTTACATTTAATAATACAAAATATCTATCAAGATTTTTTCATCAGGTCTGAAACAACATACAAATATTACACTTTGAAGTCTTAAAACTCAGATTTCAGTACGAAAAAAGATTCGAAAAAATTTCCAGAGATGACCCTTGGTATGGTCCATCATCCCTCCAAGTTTGAAAAAATTCGGTTGGGAATTTCAGAATACAGAATTTTATATGAGAAATCGGCATTTCGGGCGATATGAGGGGTTAGGGATGAGGTAGGGGCAAAATTTTTTACCAGTGAGTTTTATACCATAATGACCAGCTTCCGCTAGAAAATTCGAAAATCCCAGCTAATGGCCGATTCACCATTCTTACCCAGCTATGCTCTTTGCGCCCTTTCGACGAAATCAACAACAATATTTTTCAATTCTAAATCATACATACCAGTATTTGGCGGAAGACCTACAGGTGGTTCAGGATTCATAGGGTAAACGTAATTTGGTGAAATTATATAATACGGAACACTAGGAAGTCCACATCGATAATATTGCTATAATAAACAAAATAATTATAAACTACATTAACATATTGATTCGATTCCAAAACTGAAAAGCAAGAATCAAAAATGAAATACTCACTTCGACATTATTATTACAAAATACTCGAACAGGATTCGCTGCATCTGGAATAAATTAATTTCAAGATATATTTTCAGCAATACTCCACATATTATAATGAAGATAATGCAATTCGTTCAACTTTACCATTTGGTTCATTGGGATTTGAAGCCGGTTTCGGAGGCATCGCATTACTAGAATAAGATGGTTGAACTTCAACATCTTGCGACATGGCCGGATAATAAGGCACAGGATATTGAACAACTGGTGCAGGTTGTTCGTGAACGTTGGTACTTTCATTCGAGTGTTGTGTAGCTTGATGGTATTTGGGAATTTCTTGGTCAGAGTTAGGATACTGAATCGGTTTCACATCATTCTAATAGAAAATAGTAGTAAATGAGCTATTCATTTTCAATCCTTAGTACACATGGAATACAAAATACATACTTCCGGAGGGTAACTTTGAGACGAGATACAAGCGTAACAGGTTGTGGGAACAGTAGATGAATTCGGGTGCATATATTGAACACTACATAAATCAGAGCTACAGCAAAAAACATTAAAAAATATATAAACTTTATTTCAAATAATAGAAAAGAAATTGTACTTCAATAAAACTCACCTTGACGATACACAATCAGATTGATATGAGTCTCTCATTTTGCTCGAATTGTCGATATTTTCTTCCACGATGGAATAACGCGATTTGCTCTCATTACAGTTGTTGAATTTACCTGATCAAAAATTCACCAATTCCAAAATTTTACAACCAAAGTGGATTAAGATTGAATTGGATAAGTAATCTCATTAAAATAATTCATTTTATTACCGAACATATCCATTATCGTATCCGATTGCCCCATACAAATCGAATTCTGAATTAATTCTAAGCTTTCGTAAGGCACGGTTAATCTGAAAGCACAGTAACGTGAATTAGATTTATTCGCAGAAAAACAAAACCTGTAAACATTTCTTCTTACTTTTCTCCCAATTCTTGAATAAATACTTCAACTGGTCCTTTATTCGGAGACATTTTCTGAATATAACCAACTCTTTTAACCGTTTCACTTTCGGTTTTAAAATTAACCCAACATTTCGTACCTTCTTGAAGTTCTTTACTATTCCAAGTCATCATGTTGTGGCGTTTAACTGTTACAGAAATAATAAGTCATAGATATATAAGAAGATAGAAAAGAACTCGATTCACTTTTATTAATAATTTTACTTTTTTTTTGTTCGCTCCACGTGTCGTATTCTACATTTCGATAAATATTCGGATCTAAGGACTTGGCGACTTTGTACGGAAAAGGAGTAATACCATAATCTAACAAATCTTTAACATTTTTGCAATTATCTCTCATTTCCAATCTCATTTGAAACCTGTATGGTCATAAAACAAATCCAAATCTGTATTATATTTATAATCAAAGGTGATAAAGTATTCACTCTATTCTTTTACCCGGTACTGAAGAAGGCTGCAGTTAAATCCGGTTGATAGCGAGCGGTTTTATCGTGAAGCATTTTATTGACAGCGTAATCAACTTCTTCCAATTTGAAAACGTTTTTGTATAATGCTTCGTATAAAATAGCTAAAACGGAGAACAATTTTAGGATACGAATTGATGATGCGAAAATGTTTTTCATTTTAAAATACTCACATTGGCATATAGCAGAATTTGAAATGTGTTGTTTAGGGTACACAGAATCGTAATGATTGTCATATGACAAGCTCAACATGATATAAGAGTTATTTCCATTCGAAGTAACTTGTTCTATCGGTTTCCTGATTTCTTTATACATCACGAAATCCACGCTAAACATAAACACGAGCGTTTAGATTCGACAATTCTTTAATAATTATTGAAAATTTAACCACATGCTTACTTATACAACCGGGAAATTATTTCCATATCTAAAGTGGTACCCCATTGTCGCTTACATAAGCGGTCTACGTAATTTTTCACAGGAATATCAGTCAGCTAGACAAACAGAATGGAAACATTTATTTCATAGCTTGGAGAATCATAATGTAATGTTTATATTATCGAATAATCACCTGTTTAAAAATTTCTGGTTGATTTAAAGCGAATTTAATACAATGGTTTCGAACAGTAAGATGATGAACTTGAGTTAGGAAGATCTAAAAATGAACACAATTGATTGGCACATCTTTATCATCATAAAATGTATCAACAATAAAATCATACTTGTTCGGAAACACATCGAAATAAGCAAGACTCATCTCGAGCTATATGTTTCCGGTAAAATCCTTGAGTATCCAACCAAGTATCTATTTGATCCGTTGGTTTTAACCATACTTTAGGTTTAGGAGTGAAAACAGGGATCATGACATCTGATGGCATGGGTGGAATTGTTGTATTTACGTTATGTACCTAGCGTTTGAATCAGAATACAGATTCCAAGTATAGTTATAAACAAGTACTAAATTCTAAAAATTTGAGAAATCGAGAAGATATATAATTATTTACCTTCATGTTAACAATCAGCTACTTTGAGTCTCTGATAACCGGCAATGAATAAAAGTCGAGTAACCGCGTCGCCTTATTTTTCAACACCACTAGTTCATTATCGTGTACTAAGTTGATTCGAAGACTTGCATTTGATCAGTAAATCTAAAAATCGATCAATTAAAACGTACGATAATCAACAAGAAATAAGACCGAATAACAAAACACAAAGTTTAGTATAAATCAAAACGCGTGATCAAAGGATCGAAACGAAGGAATAAATTATTGACAGAGCCGCGAAAATGAGCAGTTTACTTACTTTACTCGATGAATAACAAAGCAGAAGGCACTCACACAGTACATACAATGGCAGATAATAAGCAAATATTTCAACTATTGTACAATTACACCGACACGTTTCGACTAGAAATGTATTGAAAACGTTCTTTTTCCATGGTTTTTCCAACACGGTTAGCGTTCGGAACAATTCGAATAGCTTCGTAAGAAGTCGTAAATAAACTTGCATCTGTGTGCAGACTAATTTTAGCACCTTTCGAAAAAAAATATTCAAGTTCGTTTCGGCTATCTTCGTGTTTATTCGACATCTCTCTGGACTTGGATTTT
>FIZU01018815.1:0-18811 GCA_900064475.1 Pseudococcus longispinus | reverse complement strand
AAAAACTCAAATCGCAACTTTTTGGGGCTGTGCTGGGTATGCCACGCAGGTAGCATTACCCAAAAATGGCCAAAAACTACGTTTTTTTCGAAAGTTACCCCACTTTGAAGCCCCTTAGCTCCGCCCCCCTTCGAGCTAGAAGTCTAAAATTTTTCATGGTTTGTCCCCATATAAATATGAACCACCCCCTTGAATTTGGTCAAAATCTGTGGTATGTTTTTTTTCGCGCTCCACCCTACTCAACATCCAATGGTCCAAAGAGCGTAGCCAGGTTTATAGGGGTGATTTGGCTGTGAGCACCGAATTTGAAAGTATCCGGTAGAAGTTGGTCCTTATGGTCTAAAATTTCCGTGACAAAATTTTTAGCTCGATATCTCAATCCTAAGTCCTTCTGGAGGGGTTAAATGTGGATTTTCATTAAAATTCCTATTTTTGGCAATTTTCTTCCGAATTTTTTCAAACTTGCAGGGATAGTAGACAGTATCAAGGGTGATTTTGGGAATTTTTTGAAAACAGTTTTAAGCATTTTTTCAAGGTCAAATGGACATTTTAAGCTTTCTAACAGCCATTTTGGTAACCCCTTTCAGAGATGCAATTCTGAAGAAAATATATAATGTGTACCTAGTCTAGATGTACAACCTCATATTTTTGAAGAACTTGATATCGTGATGCGTCATCTTCAAAAATGCAAAAAATTGATTTTTTCGCCCATTTTTCTCTTAAATGGGTCATTTCTGGTCGAAATTTTTTTTTCTTGCAATATATCACTAATACCGAATTCGTTTATTTTTCCCAGTTTTCTTTTGAAATACTCGAATGACTCTATTTTGAGCACCCTCAACCTCTTCAAGATGACCTAGGGGCCTAAAAATCATGCCTGGGCTTGTTTCAAGTTGACCTTTACCATAATATTGCAATTCAACAAAATCCAAAATATATACAGGAATACAATGGAATGGTTGTTAATGAATTCCTCGTTTAGATCGCAAAGCAGTTTCCATAAATCGATTAGTCGACGTAGATCTACGTCTCTTCCTTTTCCTATGGCTTGCTATTGAAAAAGCAAAATAAATTGGTACCTAGTCAACAATTCTTATGTGTACCTACAGTAGGATGGAGCGCAAAAAAAAAACATACCTCGGATTTTGACAAAATTCAAGGGGGTGATTCATATTTATATGGGGATGAATCATGAAAAATTTTAGACCCCTAGCTCAAAAGGGACGGAGTTAGGAGGCCTCAAAGTGGGGTAAGTTTCGAAAAAAACTCAGATTTTTGCCACTTTTGGGCAGTGTCACCTACGTGGCACCTCGGGCACAACTCCCCAGGCCATTGAGCTCGAAATTGGATACCACTTTTCATACCCTACCAGGGAGCCAAAAAGTTGCAGATTGCTGAAAAATCGAGATTTTTGATTTAAAAAAAAAGAAGTACCCTTCGCTTGGTACCAAAAATGGGCCTAAATGGCTCATATTGGCCCAAAAAAATTATTTCGATTACAAAAATTGAAAAATTATTTTTGACTTCAGAAAATATTACAGCCCGAAATAAGTTGGAAAAATTCGAATTTTCTCGTTTTTGCTGAAATTGTAATATATGTTGTATATCGACTTGAACCAAGTTCAGACATGATTTTTAAGCCTTTAGGTAATCTGGAAGAGGTTGTCGAATTCCCAAAATGGCGACATTCGGGCATTTCAAAAAAAAAATGGAAAAAAGAGAAAAAATGAATGAACTTGGTCTAAATGCAGGTTGATGGCGTATTTTGGTGACATTAGTGATATATTGCAAGAAAAAAAATTTCGACCAGAAATGACCCATTTAAGAGAGAAAATGGGCGAAAAAATTGGTTTTTTGCATTTTTGAAGATGACGCATTAAGATATCAAGTTCTACAAAAATATAAGGTTGTAAATCTAGACTAAGTAAGCAATATATTTTTTTTCAGAATTGTATCTCTGCAAGGAGTTACCAAAATTGCCGCTAGAAAGCTTAAAATGTCCATTTAGCCTTGAAAAAGTGCTCAAAATTGTTTTCGAAAAATTCCTTTTGATACTGTCTACATTCCCTGCAAGTTTGAAAAAATTCGTTTTGAAAACTGCCAAAAATAGAAATTTCAACGAAAATCCACATTTAACCCCTCCAGAAGGGGTTAGGGTAGAGATATCGAGCTAAAAGTTTTGTTACGAGGGTTTTAAACCGTAAGGACCAATAACTTCCATAGGATAATTTCAAATTCAGTGCCCAGGGCCTAATCACTCGTATTAACCTGGCTATGCTCTTTAGCTTTCTAGAACAGTCAATTGAATTTTATCCTACCCCTCCATCAACCCTTCTCATCTATCTGATATCAATTATCAGCAATTATTTCATCATTACTGTAAACGTGAATTATTTTTAAAAGCCTCGAAGT
This sequence comes from Pseudococcus longispinus, assembly GCA_900064475.1. Taxonomy (NCBI): domain Eukaryota; kingdom Metazoa; phylum Arthropoda; class Insecta; order Hemiptera; family Pseudococcidae; genus Pseudococcus; species Pseudococcus longispinus. Next base: position 16,399 of record FIZU01018815.1, on the reverse strand, counting down.
AATCAATCGTTCCAACGACCAAATTAAAAATCTACTTAACGTCTTACGTATGTAATTATTATTTCACCTTTCGAGATAAGAATGATATTTGCCTTTTTCTAGGTCAAAATCGGTCGATTTCGGTATACCTACGCAGAGTCGAGTCGAATATGTAGGGTATTTTTAGTAATAGTCGTTCGTTTACAAAAAGAAAAGATATGGCTTAAACGGAAGAAGGCGGGCACTCGAAAGTATCTAACGTGGAATTTTCTATGGCATTTTCTTTTGATTTTTCTCGACGAAATGAGATGAAATTGCGTCAAGATAAGTGGTAGCCTCTTAAGTTGATGAATCTTATTGATATTTTTCTTTTTTAGAAAACGAATTTTCCCAACTGATTGCTTGGTACGTTTGTTATCTTTAATCATATAATTGACTATTGCCAGACGAATAGTGTAAGTACGTATTTTACGGTCTACCATTACGTGTCTTTATTTTTCTTATCGGGTTTGCTCGTCTCTGTTTCGTCTTTTGTTACGTTCTGGTACTTAAAAGTGGTTAATGTACGATTTTCTGTATGAAATTATTCTCGTTTTCATCTTTCGCCAATGATGATATCGAATAAAAAAATGAGAATGGGGGAATTGAGGAAGTGATACGTATAGCGTGATCCATAGTGTAACACGCGAACGACATTCTAAATATCTTTATTCTGGTCGGATGCGTTTCAAAGTGATTCCAGTTCACGGAATTGATCTCGGCGCGAAAAGTGTCGTAGATATTTTATTAACTGGAATATGGTTCTTTTTCCCTTTTTTCCCCCTTTTCATAAAGCAGATTTCTGCGCTATACCGATTCGGCGAAGGGTCTCTCGAATGGATTTTAATAAAACATTCTCTGCTTCAAAATTTATACGTATTTTCCGGTCGCATTGTTGAACTCTTCGGTCGCGTGAAATTGATTTCAACACGAGATACACGTAGGTGTTGAATCATCACCAAAAAGATGGAGAGAATACGAATATGGGATTTTAATTATCGAAATGATACGAAGAGGGATTTTTGAACGTGTATGTTTTCGAGAGTTCAAATTGTAAGTAGAATACTAAAATTGTAGGAACGTATTTGAATGTGTTTTATTTACCATTTTAAAAGAAATTGGGTCGTATTCGAGGTACATACGAGTTTCGTGTTTATTTTCTGCCTTATTTGATACATACCGGCGTTGGCGAAGGTGAGGTTTTCTCGTTGGATGTTGTACATATACACACGTGTACCTATACCTACCTATGTAACTTACGAGTATGTAGAAAGTTGGAGTCATTAACGTAATTGAGCACGCATATGATCCAATTATAACTCTTTGACTGCTTAGCGTGCTCGTTTTTGGCAGACTGTTTGATGTACGTAGATAGGATGAAATTCAATTTTATACTCGATATGGGCCCGTTTTTCCTTCGTGGCTAATGCATCGGCCAAGTTTAAAGCGAAATGGACTCGGGTCTTTGTGCCGGAAAATACCGGTTGAATGAACATTTACCTACGCTGTGCTGCGAGGGTGTTTTTTTTTCATACCCTCAGATGCGGACTCGTTTCGACAATAATTGAACTTATTTTAACTGCGAAGGGTCTTACGATTGTAATGTAAATACGAGTGTTTCAGGTGTGTCTTGATTCTGTAGAATGGCGAAATACAGAAATGGGTATTTGTCCTGTTGGTGGTAGTGAATGGCGTGTGTAGATCAGTGATTTGGAAAGGAATGGTATAATTTTTTGACAATTTTTTAAGAACAAAATTTTCATTGAAAAAGATTTACTGAAATTTTTACTTACTTTTGAAATGATACTTACATTGGAAAAGTCATCTTCTTTTTGTACTGTCCAAAATCCCAATTCTCTTAAGGATTTTTGTAACTCGTGGATTCGTTCAGATTTGCCAAATTTCTATTTTCATTCGATGAATTTTTTCCTGGCATTTCATAATAATTTTTGATAAAAAAAATCATTGCAGAAGGTTGAAGAAATTGTTCAAAATATCGCAAAAATTGTCTGAAATACAGAAAAAATGTTGACTTATCACCAAAATCTCTGAAAAATACTCGTATCATAAAAATTTTCAAATTATCACAAACAGTGCCCAAAATGTCAAAATGACTGAAAAAGTTGTTGAATTTGTATGCTAAGTGTTGCAAATAGCGGAAAAATTGATGAAATCACGTTGAAATTGTTGAAAAAGGCATGAGAATGATTGAAAATATGAAAATGTTGTTCAATAAATTGACGAAAATTTAATAAATTTCTCATGAAAACTGATGAAATTTCCTCAAATTTCACAAATTGGTATCTAAAAAAAAGCTTAAAATTTCATAAAAATAAATAGGAAGTTCCTATAGATTCGTTTAGATTTTTAGAATTTCTGAAAATTGACGTAAATGTTGATGAATTTCAGTAATGTGGGAAAAAATTTCTTGAAATGTCATCCAATTCATCGAAAAATTGTCTAAATTTTTTTAAAAATAGATGAATTTTGCTAAAATTACGTTAAATACTTGAAGCAAAAGCTTAAAGTGTCACATAAATTTAAAAAAGTTCCAGAAACCATTCAAATTCTTTTGAGAATTGTTGAAAATTTCACGTAAAGATCGATCAAATTTGAATAGCGTGTGAACTATTGAAAAAATTTCTTGAAATATCATGAAAGTCGATGAAAAAATATCATGAAAGTCAACGAAAAAATTGGCTAAATTTTCGTAAAATGTGTGATTTTTCTCAAAATTATGTTAAATATTTGAAATAAAATTCTGACGCGACATAAAACGTAACAAAAGTTCCAAGAATTGTTCAAATTATTTTGAAAATTGTTGAAAATCTACTGAAATTTTTGTTTAAAAATACCAGAAATTTAATGACAAATGAACTAAATTTTCGTAATAATTGATCAATTCTTCTAAAATTTCGTTCGATATCATAAAACAAAAGTTTAAAATGCTAAGAAAATGAATAGAAGTTCCAAAAATTGTTCAAATCCTTTTGAAAATATTTCATTAGATAAAATGACTATGAAAGTTGTAAAAAAAACGTAAAAAATTGATCAACATTCCAAAATTGCGTCGAATATCTTGAAAAATTGTTTGGAATACCTTGAAAACCACGTAATGTAAACCTGGCTTATGAGGTTTAGATTCACGATATCGTGAGAAAAATCGCGAAAAATTGTTTAAAAATTATAAAAATTGGTCAAAATGAAAAAATAATTGTTGAATTTAAACCTACTCGTAATAATCGGAAACTTTTGAGAAAAAGGCCAAAACGATAAATAAAAGTGCAACTTGCCAGAAGTGATTTGTAGAAACATCGAAATATTGAAAAATTGAAAATTTTTTCGAAATTGTATCCAATATTTTACGACATTTTGAAAACATGTTCACGAATTTTTCCTTATTTCAAACCCAATGTCGAACAATTACAAAGTTTTTAGATGTTTTGAACACTTTTTACATTGATTTAAACGATTTTAAAACAATTTTTTTTAGAATTTTTGATCAATGTTGGCAATATTTTTGTATCTTTTGTGTTACATTCAGCTCTTTTTTTTTCAGTGTTGTACTTATCAATTTTTACACAAGATTTTAAACAATTTGAGATAATTTTAATAATTTTTACGACATTTTATCAAAACCCTCGATGGTTCTTCTGTGTTAATACTTATTTTATATGTAATTTTAGACGATTTTCAATTACCTAACTAATTGACAATTTATTTTATTTTTTGTTGCAGGTGAGTACCGAATTTTCTCCTTCAAAATTTAAGAGGAATTTTCTATGATCCTCGTGAGTAAGTACCTACATTCTATGAAAACATTTTTGTTGAAGTGCATCGCTTGTTAATTTCATGTCCTGAAGTAAAAAAGTGAAAAGTTGTACCTAATTCTGAATAATTATTCTTTTCCACATTTCCCTCTAGCTATTCAACCATCCTAGTCGAAAGTGCTCCTCGATGTACTATCCAGATCTTCAGGATAGAAATCTGTCTGCATTCAAAGGCATGTCTGGTATATTCCTCGAAATGAAAACATCGATTTTTCCATCTCGATAGTAACCATTCATTTATAAAAAAACATAACTCCAGTTGGTAAAAATTAGCGATTTATTATACACGAATTTTTTTTACAATACGTTTTTTTTTCTTGTGGTACACGACACTAACATAGAATAATAAATTGACGACGGCGGAAAAAAACGAAAAAGAAAAAAATTATGAAGAAGAAATACACGAAAGTCGTAAATTAATTACATCGAGTAATTAAAATGGCTGGTTTTAATTTACTTGGCTGGAAAGAGTTGAAATTTATGTATAATTTTAGGTTTTTTGAAGTAGGGTTAAAATTCTCTACGAGTCGAGTTTTTATTTTAATTAATTTTCGAGGATTTTCGTTGAAAATAAAAAAAAAAAGAAGAAGAAACTTTCAAACATGAAATAACTGTGCCGCCAAGTTTAACAGATGAAAGAGAGAAAAAGGATGAGGATTTTACATTTCTTCGTATACACGCAGACGAGACGAGAGCGGCGGAATGGGCGAACGAGGGTTTTTTGGTATTTTTTTTCTCCTCTCGTATTTCGAATACAACGTAACTTTGTCGTTGTTGTTGTTGCGTCGCGATGCCCGTGCTGCTGCTGCCGATATTAAAGTAAACTGAAAAACGATTTTTTCGTAATTAATATTTATACGAAGTGGAGCGGAGCGTGCGGCTGGCTGCTAAAAATACTCGTACTAAAAACAAAAAGAGGGAAAATAAACGTTAAAGAGAGGAAGACAATGTGAAAGTCGAGTCGAGTCGAGAAACTTTGTTGTGTAAATGGGCGAAACGTTAACGTAGGTACCTAAATACTCAACCCCGTCACACCCCCCACGTCGAGTATTTTGTCGAAAAATCTCACAGTAGAGAAACGAACTCGTCGAGTCCAAATGCTGGCGTATTGTAGCTACGTTCGTATTCGTACGAATTAAACATTTCGAAATGGTCGATTAAAGAAAATTTTAACGCTTTAACGAGCCTTCTCGACGGCTTCAGCGCAGAAAAGCAAAGTTTTATCCTAAGGTACGACCAGACAAGTGGTACAGAGCAGAAAAAAAGATCTGGGCGTCGTTTTCGACTCGTCGTACCAGTCTTGATAATTCGACCGAGTCGAGATTACAAAAAGCTGTGGAAGTTCGGGTATAGACTGCGGATTATTATACGACGAGGGTGCAAGTCTTCTTGCCCCCTGCATTCGGCAGCATACAAAATGGTTCAACGTGATGCCGAATATTATTAAAGAAAGACGACGAAGAATGAAGAAGGCGTCGCAATTGACGCAATTACCAGCAGACTGCAAGATGCGTTTTTCCCTATCTCCGGGTTTATTTTTCGTTGTACCCGTAGTATCGTCGCAGCCACATAAAAGAAATGGCGAAATACGAGAGCAGATTTTAAAAGCTTGCGAGCGAATCTAAAGGGATGATAATTGGATTAAACAGTCGCACCTGCTTGTAATGAAATGAAAGAATAGACTCGGTCGCGTATCCAACGAGCTCGTGAATGTGGCGAAAGTACACACAATTTATTTTTTCTCCGCACGATTGTTATACCTGCGAGCGAAAAGGCGCGACATTTTAAACAGCTTGTTAGCTTGGCTAAGTCGAGCGTTTTTTTTTTTCATCCTTCGACTCCACTCAGCATTGACCGAATGCACACGAATGAATTATACATGGCTTGGCCTGGACTTTCTCTCTGCAATACGAACATGTTATTCAGTTTACTTTTTGTACACAAGTTGGATTTATTCGTTTACACGAAGAAGCTTTACACGAACGTAGAAAAAAAAGGGGGAAATTAACAAAATTATTCTAAAATCACATTACGATAGAGCCAAGTACGAGTACATATATATTTACATATAAATACAACAAAAATTTTCGTATTATTACAATTACGTTATACGATTTACTCGTAAATAACAGGAAAAAAAGGGGGTATACTTGGTAAAAGAATATTATTGCTCAGACCTATTTGTACGTATAAGTATAATCTCAAGTTCAATATGGCAACGTTGTTCTCATCGCATACCTACTAAATAGGAATTTAAAAAGTCTTTTTATTCGTTTGATGTGTACCCTGTGTAGACGTCGTTTTTTTCCACTGGGCTTTTATTGCGTTCTAAATTCTGAAAGTTGATTGTCTTTAGCTTGTTTTTTTTAATATAAATCTGCGTGTTTTCGCCTTTATAGTACTCGCATCGAGCAACGAGTATAAGTAGTTTAATTCAAACAAAGAAAAAAAAAAGTAGAAAAAAGAGGAATCGAATTACAACGTACCTATATAAAATAGAATGAAAAAGTATTTTTTTATTTAATTAATTCGCCGACGATAAAACAGCATCTCTGGATTTTGAGATGTTAGCCTTTTTAATTGGATTACTATAATGAGAATTTTTTTGCTCCCTCGACATCATCGCGTTCTTTTTCTATTGGGAATTTTTTACGGTGATTGGGTAATTTTTTAGTCGACTTTGCCCGCTCTCGGCTTTGAGGAGAAAAAAAGTGAGAAAAAAATGGCTTTTGTTGCGGCTCGTTACACGATTGTGTATTTTCAATAGCTCTGCTGCTGCGAAGAATGAAAAGATATAGAATACGGATTTTTGATAATTTAAGTACCTATTCGTGTTGACCTTGGGTTTGTTTAATGGACCGAGGCCATAGGATTCGGGTAGAGAATGGGCCCAACGATGCGGAAAATTTTCGCAATTCTTAAACGTATTGATGAATTTTATTGTACGGTGTGTCGCAGTAGTCGCGATGGCTATGGATCGAGTGTATTCATTTTGGAAGAGTGAAAGAGCCATAGAGAGGAGAAGACTGTCGTAAAAAATTGACGTCTTCTTGAGATATTGAAATGTTAATATTTGTAGATTTGCTGCCTCTTTGTTAGGTCGTCGTCTCGCGAAACCGTGCTATTGATTTTTTGCACCCCTTTTGTTATATACGGCGACGAAGTTTTCGCGACTAAAATTTCAGCGGTTAATGCGAATATTAATTTTCATGCGAGCAGAATGAGAATGAGAAGTGACCTTAGCGTCACTTGTGTGATTTTATGGGTAATTAAAAATCCATTTTTAGGAATGGTTTTTTCAAAGAAAAGAAGAGAAAAGACTGAAAAAATTTAAGAATTTGAAAAATTTTTGTAATTAAAAGTGTCGCGTGGATGCGAAACATGTTCTTTGAAACTTGGAATAGTGAAATCTGTCAAGTTTGACGATTTTTTTCTATCATTTGTAAATGAGAAACTTGTGTAAAAAGTTTCGTTGTGATTTTGAAAATTTTAAAGTACGAGTATACGAAAGTTTTATTCGAAATTCAATTTGAAAATTGATAATTTTTCAGATTTTTGAATGTCTTTTTATTGAATATTTACAAGGAGTGAAAGTCAATTTTTCAGAGAATATTAGAAAGGGAAAGATTGAGCAAATTTTTCCAGAAAAAGTTTACTCTCAAAAGGTAGAATAAGATTTATAGATAGCGAAATTGTAATTTTTTTTCATCCAAAATTTCTGTAGTTTTTGAAAAATATCAGTTTCGGCAAATTTTACAAAGTTTCTTTTTGTTAATGATTTGAAAGTGGTTCAATTTATTTGATAAATATACTCGTATAATTTTCACCATTTTTCGTGACAACATTATTGACTTTTGACAAAATTTTGTATAATTTTTGAAAATTGGTTTCTTTCATAAACAAAACCTATTTTTCGATTCCAAATTATCATATTTTTATTGCTTATTTGTTTCTCTCGATTCAGTGGCCTGCCTAGAAGGGGAAAGGAGGGGTGAGGTAATGAGGTAATGACTCATTCATAGTTTTCATCCAACAAAATTTTACTTTTGTCATGCTTGGTTCGATTATTCATATTTTGCTAAGAAGTTCATTACTTTTTCTTACGTTTTCAAATTTGATGAAGCTAAAAAGCATTTATTCGTGCAAAATGCCAACAATTGCAGTATTGTTTGAAAATTTTGAATTCAAATGGGATTCTTTCCGACTCAAAATGCAATTTTACTCGATTTTTTGTTTCTAAAAAAGCAAAATTTTCCAAATTTCATTCAAAAAGATCACCATTTTTGTCAATTTTACAACTTAAAAATTCTGTTATTATTTGAGAATGCAATCCCCAAATTCTGTCCTGAAAGCAGAAATGAATTCGCAGTCAGTTTTCACATCAAAAAATATACAAGAGGCAAAGAATTTTTCGAGTAAATTTTTCTTGAATGTTTATTTTTTATTTCTTCGCCGAATTTACGATTCCGACTTCGGAACTATATTTTTCGTGTGGGTTGATTTACATTTTTCATGTTGATTCTTTTTACTTTTTCCAAAAATAACTACTTGCGTTTCCTTATTCTTCGCTTGAATTTTAAACATCGTACGTATCTCCCACGTTATTTTATTCATTGTATAATTTCGTTCGCTTTCTCGAGGAAAAAAGAACAAATACAAAATTTGTTCAAATATTACGAGTAATAAGAATATGAGTTGTGTTCAGAAATGATCAATACTCATAAATGATCAACAAAGTGTTGACTTTTTCATCGAATGGTTTTGTACTGGTGATGATAATAAAAAAAGGCACGTCTCTGTTGTTCTGTTATTGTTGCTATTTTGAAAAATTAGTTCATTTTTTTGAAAATTTTCTCATCTATATCTGCAAGTTTTTTATTTTGTTATATTTCCAGTTTAAATAATTTTATTTCGATACAAATCGCCTTGCTTCAGTTACGAAAACTTTGAAAATTGTTGGAAGATCAAAATTGTTGGAGTTTTTTGACACTTTCATGTAGATATGGCTTAATTTTTTCCTAATTTCCCTGCAATTCGGTTTCAAATTTTTATTTTACTAATTTTGTTTAATTGCTGAACGAAAATTTTACTTTTTTATTATTCACATTCAGAAATGCGAAAATTTTTCAATAATTATTCATTAATTTCTCCTTCAAATTGAAAAACTTTCATTTTTCTGAAACCAGAAAATCCAAAGCTAATGCAAACTTAATTCAGTTGTCAACAATTTTTCGTATTCTCGAGTTATAGATGTTTTGCTATCATCAAAATTTTCGATTTTACAAAAAAAAATCAGACTGTTGACCTCTGTTGGCAACAGAAAAATCAATTTCCTAATCCTCCTGAATGCAGGTAACAACATGCAACAACAGGTCAACACCGCATTTCTGAACGTTTTTTCTTACCAATTTTGTCAGCAGACGTTAATGTGGTGATTTATTGACGCCGGTGGTCATTTTTGATCGCGGTTTCCATATCTTTATGAGAGAATTACTTTTTGGTATCGCGATTGTGGTATTTTTTCAAACCGAAATTTCTTCTTTCAAAATTTCGAATCAAGTTTCTGATACAAACGCTTCGATTTAGAGGAAAATTTTCGCTTGTACATTAAACTACCATATAAAAATAACAACATTGTTACATAAGACGCGATCGAAGTAAAGAAAAAAAAGGAAGGTAAAGAGGAGAAGAAGAACTACGCGTGTACGTATACAGCTTTAGCTTACGCGAGTGAAAAAAGCAAAATCGTAACATCAACAAGGAAAACGTTGATTTGAGCGCGAATTTGCGAACTGAGCAAAAATTTAACCAACTCATTAAAAACATTTTCAAGGATTTAAAACAACTCCTGCGTGCTTTATACGGCGCTTAAGAGGATTCGCGGAAAAGTAAAGAGAGAAAAAGAGATACGTCGAAAAGGACGGGGCGGCGGTGGGGTAGGGCAAAAGAAGATGAACTGCGAAAGAAGCATACGCAGTTTGCTTTTTTTCCCTTCTTTTTCTTGATAAAATAACTCGAATGTCGAGCGAGCTGTTATACGTATGTATCGTTCTTGTTTGCGGTACATATATAAAGAGTTCTGGGAAAGAGATACACGTACACGTAGGTACGAAACAGAGAGAGGGAGGACAAAAAAAAAAAGGCAAAGTTACAATATTGACGTGATTTAAACATAAATTTCTCTAATGGTTACGAAATGTATGTAGGGGTGACGTCATTTGCCGAGCTATTTTGTAGTAATTATCGAGATAGTGGAGTTTGTGGTCATTGATCAGATTGTGTTTCCTGCCAGCCAAGTACCTATATTACACACATTTACCAGCATCGCTCGTTCGAAAGGACGAGAAGGGCTCAACGTGTGTAAACACGAGCGATGGCACGACACATACAGCTCGTCTTTTGTAAATAATAGAAAATGTTGGAATTTCGAAAGGAACGGAACGGAACGTGTCCTGCGAAACGACAGCGTTAATTTTTTTCCCAACTCTGATCCATTTTTAAGCTACTTTTTAGACGACGGGCAGGTAGAGGAGACGTTAGTCCGGCCAAATTTATGCGCCGTGTGCGAGACTTATCCATATCCACCTACGAGTTCATAAAACTATAACGCAGCAGCAGCGAAACATCGAGCAGAATATGGAGGCTACGTTAGCGTTTAATTATTCAAACCCTACATGTTTACCGAGCAAAGAAAACTGATGTCAGTATTAATTAAAGGGATAGGATTTTACGACTGGAGTCGAATTTAGTTAATATTTCATATTTTTTTACACGTCACGAGAATTCTAAAATGGCCCGCTCGTTTCAACCTTTTTTTTTTCCACCTCTAGGTTTTTTTCTCTCTCTATGACTCGTATGAATATATTCCTACACCTATGTAGTACCTTCGTAGATGCTACGGATACACGTACATTTGAAAAATATCCCAACTAAATCTCTTCTCTGATGTGAAATATTTGGCCGGCGTATGTGCGAGCGCGAAAAATAGGTAAATGTAACTGGATGGGCACATCATTGAAAAATTTCCAAATGACATTCGAGCTTTACGTGCTCCATTTTCACGTACCATTCGTGAAATGGAGTAAAGTAGACCTCACTTGTTACGTCGACGTAAATAACGAACCGCAAATGCGCCATAGGGGTTGGTAAACGTGCAGCTGCCGTGTGTCGAGAACCGAATGCGAATTCTTTACATTCGAAAGGCCTGTTTATCGACCTGATAACATCTGAAATTATGATAAATGCGAGCTACCGTGTTGGAATTTTTCCACAAAAAGGTAATTTATTTCGAATCGTCGTACGAAGAAGAAATTGCCAATAAGATTCATTATTTTTCAATGGTTACTTCTGGCTAACGTTTAATATTATCGTTTTTATGTATAAAATTATCATAAATTATCGGTATTTTTGAGGGGAGTTGTATTTTATGCTCTTTTTTCTTTCGGTAGGTAGGTAGGTAGGTAGGTAGGTAGGTAGGTAAGCGTACTATCTGTGTTCGATTTTTCTTCTTTCAAAAATTACATCCGAATGTATATTTTTCAACTTTTTGTTGAATTTCGAACGATTTGGCCCGAGTGATATTGATTTTAGGATTGAGGTTGTAGATTCGTTTCCCGAGAACAAAAAAAGTTCTGTCATAATGACTAATGAGTCAAATTTTCCGAATGAACCACATCTGAATGTCTTACGTTTTTTGAACGTCATTGATAAACGATTTCGTCATTAAATAAACCATTTTTAAATTATCGAGCGAACGACTCAATAGTCGAATGAATCATTTGTGAACTACTCAATATTCAAACGAATCATTCGCGAACGACTAAACACTTAAACAGTAGAATCAATCATTCGTAAATGATTTTACAATAAATTTTCGTTCGGAAACGATTCAATAAACAAATGAATCATTCGTGAACGACTTTGATATTAAATGAATCGTTTTCAAAAGACAAATCAGTCGTTCGCGAATGACTCAATACTTAAACGAATCATTCGTGACCGATTTTGGTATTGAATGAAATCGTTTTCAAAAGACAGAATAATCGTTCGCGAATAATTCAGTAATCGAATGAATCATTCGCAACCGATTTTATTTCCAAATGAACAATTCGCGAACAGCTTTCAAAACAAAAGAGTTGATTTGGTTTAAAATTCAAAAACTGAAAGAATTGTTCATGATTTTGAAACGTATAAATTATTTTAGCGTGATTCGTTCGCGAAGAATTATGCTTTGAGATGTATCGTTTTACAAACAATGAAACTTTCATCTGAAACACTGTTGAAACGATTGAAAAAAATTATTCTAGAATTAATTTTTCTCTTTATGAATCATTCGTGACCGAATAGGGAAGTTCAAAAACTGGAATTACTGATTCATTAGTTTCAAAATTATAGTGTTAAAAAATGAATTTAGAAGTATGAAGTCATTAATAGTATGACGAAACCAAATCGATCAATATTCAACAAAAAGAACTAAATTTCACTTGAATTTTTTTTAGCAAAAAAAAAATGTCTGTATCAAATTCAAAAAAACACAGGGCGTGACACAGACGACCGACGTATACGAAATATGATACGAGGGAATATAGAAAAAAAATAATAATAAAAATAGAAGGATAAAATATAACAAAAACGAATAAACAGAAAAGAAAAAAAACGAAAAATAAAGTAGAAATACCTTATGGGGAACGTACATTTGAGAATCACTCGACTATTCTAATGGTATTTCGGTTTCGACGAAAGCCGATATACTGCTTATTTCTATACTTCGGTGACATTCGTTATCGAACTGCGACATTTTATAGCGTTTCCTTCGCCATCGGTATTTTTGCACGTACGGCGGAGCGATAAGCGATACGAAAATGACGAGTAGAAAGCACGTTATGGCGGAGAAAATGACGAGACCCGGATGCGTCGTGTACTGGATATCGCTATCTTGCTGGGCCTTGATCGAACGCTCGGCCAGATCGGCATCGATGGACGAATCGTTTAATCCGGGAAACCAGTCGAAAAATGAAGGGTAGTCGTTGGTTTGATTCCAGACTAATGGCTCGTAATGACCTTTGGTCGACGAGTTCGCGGAAGCGTGAGAATTGTTTTTATACGTACGAACGACGAAGAGGACGGCCGAGACGCTGGTGGAAAATGGAATTAGAGTTGTTGTTTCGTGCGTTATCGATGCCGAGTGGAGGTTGGCGGCGGTCTTAGTGGACGAAGGTGAAGGCGAAGGTGGTAAAAGGGCTAACGAGATCGTCTCGCTAGTTTCCGGCGACAAAGACGATGATTTAGTAAGACTGTAATTTGGAAAGATTGTAGCTGCGGCAGAGGCGGCGGAGCCGAGCTGGGCCGGAGTAGGCAAAGGTTCGGTGCTGGTATTATTTAAAAAGGTAACGTTCAACGTGGCCGGCTCGAATTGCGTGTTGGGCGTAGACGGCGAGGCGACTGGGAGGCTCGTTGTTATTCCGGTGGCTTTCGCAGACGAGACGGAGGCGGATGGTAACTTAATTTCTATTGTTGGCGAAACGGCGGTGGTCGATAACCGGGCGCTGTTCATTTGATTAGCAACGTTTTGCTTGCTAAATTGAGCCGTACGAAGCGATCTGGTGTTGAGTTTTTTACGCGTAGATTGGCGCACATGATAGCGTGCTGTGGTAGCAGCAGTAGCCGGATACGTAGACGAAGGGGGGTTCGTCTTGTCGACCAAGGTGGACGGGTACGTCGACGATGAAGAAGGCGAGGAAGTTAACGAGCTATTATGGATGTAGCTCGAAGGTGTCGTTAACGCCGTATCGGACGGAAGGAAGCGGACCGCAGCCGATGTCTTGGTGGGTTCCCTCGACATCCGCGTTCGGTTTACGTTGCTCCAAAATTGCTCGCTGGATATCTTTCGAAGGGCGAAATTCGCGTTAGCGCAATCGCGACGATCACTGGACGCGTCATCGACACCACTAGAATCTCTACCGACTCTGCCGAGGCGAACTTTCAACCGGTAATTCGTCCTATTGACCGATAACTCGCGATAGTCGTAATCTCGCGAACCGAACCAGCTCGCCGAACAATTTATCGAATTACCGCGCAATCGCAACAGCTTCAAACGCGGAAGGTAGTTTTGTATTTGACCCGGTATCGAGGTCAGATTCGTATAACTAAAGTCCAAAGTCTCCAACTGTTTGACCGTCGCCAGCAACGGCAAATCGGCCAAGAACGAACGTACCAGCATCGGACTTTTGGTCAGATTCAGCATACGCAGGTTCCTCATCTCGGACGTGGGAAAGTAACGTACGTCGGTAACGTTGATTCGTATGTGCTGAAGATCCGATGCCACCAGGGTCCTCAGGCTATTCAAACCTTCCCAAGAATCCGTACTCAATTTCAATATCGGATTGTCGGAGATATCCAATGTACGGAGGTTTCGTAATGGCGCCATCGAACCCGGATCTACGCTTTGGATAGAGTTCGCCTCGAGATTTAGCACTTCCAGATTCGACAACCCGGTAAAACTGTGTTTTTCCAGGCGAGCCACCATATTATGATCCAGTCTTAGTTCTACCAGCGACGACGGTAACGAAGGTGGAATCTTTTTCAGCCTGTTATAATTTAATCTGAGAATCACCAAGTTCTCCATACTGGAGAACACCTGCGTTTCGACCGATTCGATCTCATTCAATGTTAAAATCAGCGTCCTGAGGTGCGGGAAATTCTCCAGATTACCCAGCTGCACAGCGTTCAAGTTATTCTCGGACAAATCGAGATGTCTGATCGAGGTGGTCAAGGTGATTGGAAACTTGCGCATGCGTAGATCGTTCATTTTCAACGTCCTTAGACGTCCTCCCAGCACCAGAAGAAAATCTAAGCTACGTTTGCAAGCGAATTGGCATAATTTATGGTTCTCGGATACGGAGAAATCCATCAGGTTGTTGAGATTCTGCAGTATTTCGGGCGTCAGTCGTAGCAGATTGTTTTTCGAGATGTCCAAAGTTTGCAGATTCTTGAGATTCTCGAAGACGCCTTTTTTAATAGTCGATAAATTATTGTCTCGGAGGTTTAATTCGGTTAGCTTGGCGTTCCTGGAAAACGTGCCGGGTTGCAGTTCCAGGATCTTGTTGCATTCCAACACGAGTATCTCCAAATTAGGCAGACGCTCGATTATGGTATAGGTAAAAGCGTTGATCAGATTTATACTTAGGTTTAGCACTCGAAGCCTGTCCGAATGGAATATCACATCGGTCATGTTTTCGATTTCGTTACGTGTCAAATCGAGCTCTTCTAGAGGTTCGGGTAAGGTTATATTGGACGGTAGTTCGAATATATTATTCGAACACAGATGTAGTTTACGTACCGAAGGCAATAGTAGATGCTCGAATGCCAGTAACCTGTTACGAGACATATCTAAACTGTTCAAAGTCACGTTTGTGTTCAACTTCACACTCGTCAAAGATCGTATTCGATTCGATGTCAGATTTAAATCACGTAATTGACGATATTCTCGTAAATCGATCTCCATCAGGTTGTTATGGCTCAGATCTAAATCAGAAATGTTTCTTAGTCTGGGCACCTCGTGTAGTATAGAGCTATTGAAATGTATCGTTAGTGTTGTTCCTAATGCCGACTCGTATAAATGATCGATTATCTTAGCAATGGTTGTAACGTTGGTGCAGTTGGTGACGATCATGTGATCGTTGTGATCCAAGATGATATCGTAGCTCTCCATGTGATCGTCTCGACGTTGGCATATGAAAAATGGATTGTTGTTTAGACCGTTCGTTAGTACCGTGAACAGGATGATTTTCAGGATGATCAGATTTGCTGATACCATAATTTTCCGGGGTCGCGTCAGATGGACATATTACGTGGTTATTTGAAAGTACGAGTAGAGCTCGTTTTTCAACGTTTCGCTATTGTGGTCGGTATCCGTGACGGTTGTACGGTTCATCGTGGTTGATTCAGCAACTACCTGTAACAGATGGAAAAAATGAGGATTAAGAAAAGCGGAAGTAGCGATGCTGAAAACGCATTTTCGATGATGAAAATTGTGCACTTGTAGCAGAATCTTAAAGAAATATCGATATTCAAAAAGTGTTAAATATGGACCGTGATGACTTTAATTTGATACTCGTAGATGTAATTGAACGTTTGTAGTTTCTTGAAACTCTTTTGCAAATGATTTGATTTACTTTTTCATTTTATGATTTTTCAACTTTTGAATTCGTTCAGGAACGATTCGTTGCAGGATAGGTGAATAATTTGTAGAACCGTTCGTGAACGAAAAGATTCAATGTTTTACTCGAGAATAATTTATGTTTTCGAATGATTCGTTTGGTTCGGTGATTTTTGAGCAGGGGTGGCAACCGATTCAATTGAAACGGTTGGTTACGGTTTACGGTTTTCAATTTTTACTCAGTATTCGTTCGGTTTGGTAAGGTGTTTACTAGGTTTTAGTTTATTTTCGGTTTCGGTCGAGCGATTTGAAAGGTTTTTAACGGTTTTGGTAAATACCGTTTCAAAGCCGTATTAACCATAAAAACCGTATTAACCAAACCGATCAAAACCGT